>JAKUCV010001796.1:20718-127311 GCA_028386065.3 Turnera subulata
TTGATGGCCTGGGCTTGCCTAGGACTGTTTGGGCTTAACCCTTGGGCCCAGTCTGATTTAAAAAAAAAAAGAAATAGAAAGAAAAGAAATTCTGGGGGAAAAGAAATAAAATAAAACTTGGAAAAAAAGAATAATAATTCTGGAAATTAATTTTGGGAGGGAAATATAATTTTAGGAAGTATATGGTTTTTGGAAATAACTTTGGGAGTATATATAAGGTGAATAATAATTTGTAGAAATAGTATTTTGGAAAGAACATACCTAGGGAATAAATTTTGGAAAGGGTATTATCAAGGTAGTAAATACCGGAATAATACCCGGGTATAGGGTAAATATAGAATAGTATTTTGGGCACTTGAAAATAAATGGTGAATGATGATAATAATGGAAATTAATCCGGGAGAGTAACCGAGCCGAGTTTATATTTAATTTACGGTATACAGTATTAGCATGGCATTTGCATACCATCTTATGTGTGCATATTGTTTGATTGATATAGGAGTTGATAACAAACAATTTGCTGAGGAACCGGACTTGGAACTTGCTGGACAATTCCATAATTGATATCGGCTAAGGTGAGGATGGATAACCCTTGTTATGTTGCCTGTAATACTTTGTGTGTTTTGTTGTTCGATTGAACTGCTGAATTGTTGATTGTTGGCTGAATAACTGTTGTGGATATTATTGTTGCCAATGGGCTGTGATTTTGATACTGTGGATAGTATGCTGAGATCGATGTTGAACTATTGACTATGGAAATTGAGAAAAAGGAATTGGAATTGGAATTGATTTGAGATGTTGTTATAATTGTCATGTGGAAGTAGTGGTACGTCCCGATGGTTTGAATATTAATTTTGGGATGCCATGGTCGGTTACTTGGTTGTTGGCTTGTTGCCTGTGGTTAGGGTATACCAAATACCCAGTGGTTCGGATATACCGAATATCCGTTTGGCTTGTTGCCTGTGGTTAGGGTATACCAAATACCCAATGGCTCGGATATGCCGAATATCCGGAGTGGCTCGGATATGCCGAATATCCGCAGTGGCTCAGATATGCCGAATATCTGGTTGGCATGTTGCCTGAGTTTGGGGTATACCGAATACCCAGTGGTTTGGATATACCAAATATCCGGGTTTTGAGATGTGGATTGGTTTTTGACCTAGCATCCGGAATTAATTGATAACCAGGTACGACCTTAGCTTGCCCAGTGACGGGGGCCCGGAAGATAAAATTGGTAATAATAATTAAGCATTCTTTTGGCCTTGGCTCAGTTGTTGAAATATGTTTTTGCTTCACTGTGATTGCTTTTAAGTATTACGGTTGCTTGCATATCACTGTTTATCCTTCGTCGGTGAGCACTTCGGACTCACCCCTCGCCTGCGGGGTTTCATCCCGTAGGTTAAGTTGTTACGTAGTTCAGGTACGACGTTCGATGGCTGCTGCTTTCTTCACCTGACTCCGGATCCATACCACCGTTGCATGTGCATAAGTCTTCCGCTGCTATACTAATGCTTATGATGCTGTACTACATTTCCGCTGCAGTGTGACATATATTGCTGTACTGCTGATTTCCTGTGATGTGTATATTACTGATACTATCTGCTGCTGCTGAGAGCACTGTGTTTGGATTGAATAATGGTCCCCGAGTGTGGGAGACAGTTGTATTGATAGTTGCTATTGTATAATATTTGCACGTTGTACTGCCTGTTCTATCATTATGAATAGTTTCGGCACGTGTTTACTGTGATACGGTAAATACGGGTCGGGGCGCTTCAAAACGACTCCCGATTTACCTTGAATTAATTACCCAAGATTAATTCAACAGTAAATCACGGTAAAAAGACTTCTACAATCCGGTAAAAATCTAAAATTTTACCCGGGCTGTTACATGAGTACCTGGGCGGCTTGGTTTTTTTTAATGGAAGGAAGCAACATTGCCTCTGTATGCATATTTTGAGAAACAATAACAATAATGTATTTATAGGGGAAATGCGAGAAGCGGTGAAGGATGAGCAACTAATGTATTTGAGTCTATCTATTGTACACGTGTAAATATATGCATAAAGGAAAAGGCAAAAAGGGATAAAATAAAAACAACTAAGAATTTGAGTCTATCTTTTATACACTTGTAAACATATAAATACGTCAATCTGTTTTGTTTTTGCATTGCCAACATTATAGCCATGTGTCTTTCTAATTCGCACACACGAATAATTGAGGAATTGAGATTGTTACAACTGGCTCTATATAATCTGGGGAAGCAAAAACAACCAATTACAGAATGCTGTTAACTCACAATCCTTCCACTCTACAATAATAACCCAAAATTGGCTTGCGTAAATAAAAAACAGCCAATAATAATTTGAGACAGAGAGAATTTATTTTGCAAAACAAAAGTTCTAATTAGAATTTATTTTGATTTTTTCCAATGCTGATTAAGATTAGTGGTTATTGATGGTCCACAACTAACAATCGCAAAAGGTTGTTGATGGTAAATAAAAGAAAATAATGAATATCAATGGTAATTACTACTATGCACGTTAGTCTAGATGATGGTGATTATTTTTTCTGTTTGATATAATAAAAATTGTGCTTGATTGAATGATGTTTAAGTGCTGGAAAACTATAACAGCTTAAAATATTTATCTTTATTTTCATTTAAATTTCTTTTTGAATAGAAAAGATACTTCTAGACTATTTTTTCAATTGTTACCAAATATTATAAATCGCTAAAAAATATCTTCCAAATACGGCTTAAAACTAAAAACACTGTCCCTTGGTCCTCTGATGAGAGGAATATATACCAAAATACAGTTTTTTTTTGTAAAGTTCCATATATCTATTTCTCTTAACGAATCTCCTACATGAGTAGTTTTTGCAAAGGATGGGAATTCAATTTTTATACCTCCTCGGAGGCCACTTGCTTTCCCATTTAAATTTTGCTAATACGCTCAATTGTCTTATTCTCTAATTTCCACTCAATTTTTTGAATATTTCCCCTAATAATACTGGTTAACCAATAGGAATAATATGTGAAATATGGAAGGCTAGAGTGTGTAGATTTTCATGTCTTTTGTGGTCCAAAAGTTTCATGGTTGGTTTGGGATGAAAGTAAAAAATAAAAAAGAAGGCAACGACCTTTTGCCAAAAAAAAAAAAGAGGAAAAAGAATGGAAAAAAAAAAGAGAAAGAAGAAAGTCTGGTAAATTTAAAATTTCACAAAGTAAAAAAAACGTGAGAATGGTTAGAACTTGGAAGAAAAACTTGTAAAAGAAAAGAACCCGAATAAACCAAACTGAAAAAAAAAAAAGAAGAAGAAGAGAGAATCGGGCCGGATCCAAATTATATAGAAAGGCAAAGAGGGGAAAAGGAAGAAACCCTAATTGAGGAGAGAGTGAAAAGTAAAGGAAGAGAGCGTTCCCGGCACACGTTACTTTATTCTTCCTCTCCACTCTCCCTCTTTCTCTCTCTCTATCTCTCTAAATCAATTGAACCCTGATCGTAACTGAAAGTTCTCTCTTCCAAGTTGTGATCTTTGGTGGTGTTCATTTAGTTCTAGAGAAAAAAAAGAAGAAGAAAAGGAGGAGAAGAAGAAGAAGAAGAAGAAGAGAGACAAAGAGATGGCAGACCGATTGACGCGTATAGCTATAGTGAACTCCGATCGATGCAAGCCCAAGAAGTGCCGCCAGGAGTGCAAGAAGAGCTGTCCTGTCGTCAAAACAGGTTCTTTTGTTACTTTTATTTTCTTCTTATTATTGGATTATTGGATGATTCAATTAACCCCTAGATGAGTCGGTTGATCTGTATAATTTGCAGTGCTTTTACATAACTTGCATCGAAGTGCAAACCTGGGTTTTATTTGTTTATGGTTTTTTTTTTTTTTGCTGTTGGTGATAGATTAAGTGTTTATTGTTTGTGGGTTTTTCTTTTTAAAGATAAATGCTTAATTGAGTGTTTTGGTTGGCACAGGGAAGCTTTGCATTGAGGTAACTTCTGCTTCTAAGATTGCTTTCATCTCTGAGGAGCTCTGCATTGGTTGTGGTATCTGTGTTAAGGTATTTCTACTTTTGTATTTCCCCGGATTTTGAAGTGTTTGTGTTGGCTTTTTCATTGGTTTTAAATTCTTATTCTTCTTCCCACGATGCAGAAATGTCCCTTCGAGGCTATCGAGATCATCAATTTGCCTAAGGATTTGGATAAAGATACTACCCATCGTTATGGCCCCAATACTTTCAAACTCCACAGGTTTGTTTCTCGGTCCTTAAAGGTTACTCATTTTTTTCAGCTTTGGGTGGGAGTTTATATGCTTGATATTTGTAATTGCAGGTTACCTGTACCCAGACCTGGGCAGGTTCTTGGCTTGGTTGGGACCAATGGTATTGGCAAGTCGACTGCTCTCAAAGTCCTGGCAGGAAAACTGAAGCCAAATTTGGGACGCTTCAACGTATGCCACTGTTGCCTGTCATCTTTTACATGATGCATCACTGATTGTTTTGGGCTCTTTCATGTTGCTTAGCTTTTAGGATATGTGTATATTCTTTGCAGAATCCTCCAGACTGGCAGGAAATTTTGACATACTTTCGGGGGTCTGAGCTGCAGAATTACTTTACCCGTATCCTGGAAGATAATTTGAAGGTATCTTTCTTCAGGACACACTTATTGACACTTTGTACAGTTTGTTGTGGATGCTGTTCTTTCTTCTTTTTGTATTAAGTGCCTTGCATGACAGATGGTACAAAAGTTACTGTTCTTTTAGCCATCTTGACTAGCAGTCAACATTTGTCTAATATTTTTGCTATTATTAGTGACATGCAAATGACCCCACACCGCCGATGAGTGCTGGTGACTTTGCATGTGTAGATGCAGATGTTTAGTCATCTATCTGGTTAAGTTTATCATCTAAGTTGCATCCTTCACTGTTGAAATGTTTTCTGTCCAGGCTATCATAAAACCTCAGTATGTTGATCACATACCCAAAGCAGTGCAAGGGAATGTAGGGCAGGTTCTTGACCAGAAGGATGAGAGAGATATGAAGCAAGATCTTTGTGATGACCTTGAGTTGAACCAGGTTATAGATCGTAATGTGGGGGATCTATCTGGTGGAGAGCTTCAGAGATTTGCCATTGCTGTTGTTGCAATACAAAATGCAGAGATATATATGTTTGATGAACCTTCAAGTTATCTTGATGTCAAGCAGAGGCTTAAAGCTGCACAAGTTATCAGATCATTGCTCAGACCTAATAGGTTTGACAATTTTCATTGCGTAATTGTTGAATTTTGCCTTCCAGCTTATCCCGGATTTAATTTCTTTGTTCCACTTTATTTTGCAGCTATGTGATTGTAGTGGAGCATGACCTTAGTGTGCTGGATTACCTATCAGATTTCATTTGCTGCTTGTATGGAAAACCGGGTGCATATGGTGTTGTGACTCTTCCCTTCTCTGTACGAGAAGGAATCAATGTATTTTTAGCTGGATTTGTCCCAACGGAGAACCTCCGATTCAGAGATGAATCATTAACCTTCAAGGTATCTATGTTGCTTTTTCCTCTGTTTTCTCTACTTGGTACAGTATCTATCTTTACTCATTAAGTTTATTACCTTTGCTCTAGGTTGCTGAGACTCCACAGGAGAGTGCAGAGGAGATAGAAACATATGCACGATACAGATATCCTACCATGACTAAAACTCAGGGCAATTTTAGGCTAAGAGTTCAGGAGGGTGAATTCACTGACTCGCAGATTGTTGTCATGCTTGGTGAGAATGGGACTGGGAAAACAACATTTATCCGTATGCTGGTACTTCTTCTCATTTCATCAGTATAATTTTTCTTCGCAATATGTGGTGCCCCCTCTTGAGCAAGTTTTGTGTACCGTTATGTGCAGGCTGGTTTATTGAAACCTGATGAGGAGAATTTAGATATGCCTGAGTTCAATGTTTCATACAAGCCCCAGAAGATAAGTCCCAAGTTTCAACATAGTGTCAGACAGTTGCTGCATCAGAAGATACGGGATTCATATACGCATCCACAGTTTGTGTCAGACGTGATGAAACCACTTCTCATTGAACAACTAATGGATCAGGAAGTGGTGAATCTCTCTGGTGGAGAGTTACAGAGAGTTGCGTTATGTCTCTGCCTTGGGAAGGTAAACACATATAGCTTTGGTGATATACATTCATCTATTGGTTAATTGTAGAATATATCTAGTATTATTGAATTATACTTTGATGCACCTTCAGAGCTAAAAATATACAGTACTGAGGACTGCTTGAATGATAGTTTTGGGGTTACATGCTCATTTGGCATGGTCAATGTTTCAGTCAGTTGGAATGTGGAGCTCTATGACGGATACGTAATGATATGTGCTTTTTTTTGCTGGTTGTGATCTTTTTGTTTTGATTCCCTGCAATTTTTCCTTCTTTGGACTTCTTAAAATGTGTACTGTTTAGTTTCTGTAACTTTAAATGGAATCATCAGAACATACCATTGGTGTTGCTGTTTTTTTTTTTTTTTTTTTTAATTCAAGCCTGGTACATGGTTTTCTTTTTTTGCAGCCTGCAGATATCTATCTGATAGATGAACCAAGTGCATACCTTGATTCTGAGCAGCGTATTGTTGCTTCAAAAGTCATAAAGAGGTTTATCCTTCATGCAAAGAAAACTGCATTCGTGGTGGAGCATGACTTTATCATGGCAACATATCTTGCTGATAGAGTTATTGTATATGAGGGGCGGCCATCTGTGGATTGCACTGCAAATTCTCCTCAGTCTTTGTTGACCGGGATGAATCTTTTCTTATCTGTAAGCTCATCAACTTTTATTTTAAAATTCTCTGCATTTTTTACACATGGACTGTTTAGCTACCATTTAAATCTTAGTAGATTATATAACATAAAGTCTTTTCTGTCGGTCCTTTTGTAAGTATTCCTTGTCTGCGACTGTCCAACTAAGCTCTCAAACTCAAGGCATACCAGTTAATTGGTGATTGTGTAATGACTTTATAATATAGTTTTTACTTGCAGCTTAGGTTCTTTCCCTGTTTCATACGCCTGAACTGATATTGATTCTGACATTTTTTTTTGTTTGACACTTGGATTCAGCACCTGGACATCACGTTTAGGCGAGATCCAACCAACTTCCGGCCGAGAATCAATAAGCTGGACTCAACCAAGGATAGGGAGCAAAAATCTGCTGGTTCTTACTATTACCTGGATGATTGATGTTAATTATCATCAGGTTCATATCCATCCAGTCCTGCCAATGTACTGAAGTATGTATCACATGGTGTAGATATACTTTCTACTCCTTGGGCTGGCTAGATAATGACTGGAGGCTTATTTTATTTGCTGTTGGTGCTGATGCAGAGTATGAGAGGATTATGCTGAGAAAACTCATGATCTCGGTGGGCCAACCAGTAAAACTCACGATCTTGGTGTTCATCCTTTTTACATAAATGAGTCTGCTCTCTCATTTTCACCTTTAGATCTGCCTTTTTATTCACCAGTTTTGGTTGTGATACTAGGTGAGTGAATCACATTATTGCCTAGGTAGAGTTATGTATGGGCATTTTCTATATTAACTGTTGTATGTAACAAGATTTATCTCTTTAGAGGAAGAGAGAAAGATGTTGATCTGAGTTACTGGGTTGGATGTCTGACTTTTTGTATCCAAATTAGTATTTTCTTTCTAAATTTGGTATCCCGCAACAGAATTTTGAATTACCTGTGTTATTACATGTAATGCATGTATGTATGCGCTGAGTGAAACCACATACAGATTACAGTTGCATGCTTTGATTTGAGCTAGAAGATCCAGAAAACGGTTTACTGTGTTGGCTTGGGGTCTTGCAAGAAGTTAGGGTGTGTTTGGAATTGTTTTCTTCTTTTTGTTCTTGAAAATAGTTTTCAAAAAATTATTTCAAAAATCTGTTTCCAAATGAAAATAGGTTTTTAAAACATTTGGGTATTTAGTTTTTGGATATTTGTTTCGTCAATACCTATCCCATATACAGACATCCCTATCTTCTGCCAAATCACTCTCTTTTTCAATCCAACCAAAATTGTAGACCAGATGCAAATGCAGCCTGCTTGGGTTTAGAAGGTTCCTTCTTTTACCCCAACCTTCCCTCCTTCTATCTTGTAAGGAAGCATCATAGCTGAGATGAGAAGGGGTTGGGCTTGTTTTGTATTCCTTCCTAAAAACAACCAAAACACAAAGTATAGCAAGGGGAAACGGTAAGAAGTGGGTGGAAGAGGATGGATTAGGCAATAATGAAGGAGGAGATTAGATGAAAAGGTGTGAAACGGTGGGAGGAAAAAAGAAGAGTTAGATGAAAAGAAATGAGAGAAGGATTAGATGAAAAGGTGTGAAACAGTGGAAGGGAAAAAAATTATTAAGAAGAGTTATATGAAAAGAAATGAGAGAAGGATTAGATGAAAAGGTGTGAAACAGTGGAAGGAAAAAAAATTATTTGCAAGTATCTTTTATTACAAAATTGCCACTGCCAGTTTTGAAAATTGGGAAAACATCCTTTTTTGTTAAAAATTAGGAGATTAATCAGTAGAGATTAATCCTTATTAGCAATAAAATAAAAAGATGGTAATAAAGCCGAGGAGAGAGAAATATAACTCCAAATGTCAATGCTTTATTGTAGAATAGCATGACAATAGATATATTGAATGAATTGTGAAGTTACAAAAGAATCAGAGAATGCCTACTCACATGCATAGATATTTATAGCATAATATGTCATAGCTAACATAGAAACAAATGGCCCTAAATCGGTGCGCATAGCATGTCCCCAAGTAATAATGAGGAGTGTCCATGTCATTAATAATGACCTTGCAATTAATTGGAAACATTTGACAAACGGTTCTGCTAGACCGTTTTCGGTGTGAACATAAACTACATGATGTTCAACCATAAATCCAATTGACATATTGGAACTAAATTCACCAACATTATCAAGACGTATAGTCTTAATAGCATGATTAGGGAAGTGTGCTCGTAATTTGATTAACTGTAATAACAAGCGCACAAATGCCAAATTGCGTGAAGACAATAAGCACACACATGTGACCATCTAGTCGATGCATCGATTAAAATCATAAAATGCCTAAATGGTCCACATATAGATGTATATATCCGCAAATATTTCTCTGAATTCTTTCCAAAGAATGCTGGTGACTTTAGGCCAATCTTATTATATGCAGGCCGAATAATTAATTTTTCTTGTGAGCAAGCAAGCACATAGAAATTCATTGGATTGGAAAAACTTCTGGTTTTTCAATGAACGACCAAATGAATTTTCAATAATTCCACGCATCATTATTGATCCGGGATGACCCAACCGGTCATGCCAAACAATAAATCCATCAGCCAACTTCTAGTTGGTGCCAGCTTTGGGTTGTAAGTATTTAATAACTTAGGAAAATTATTTGCCAGCTTCAGGCTGTTATGTACCAGTTTTAAATTACTATGTGCCACTCATAATTGATGACAGAAAAAACATAACAGTTGAACAATTATTAATATGACGGAAAACTTTTTCAAAAGGCAAATCCTTGAAGATTGAAAAAGCTTTGGAGTTTTGTGAAAAATAATCCGTATTTCTAATCACCGAAATTTCCCTTGGATCTTTCCGGAGACAAAAAAAGGGTCCTTTCTAAGTTCATAGTATAAGAAGGGAGGAGAGTTTTGTGGTGGAAAACAAAAAGACTCAGAAAACACGAGATAAAGATGCCTTCCTCGATTAGTGTCTTCTTTGTTGATGGTGCCTCTCTTGGAAGGAGGAACAGGTTAGCATATAGTTTGGTGAATGAGCAGCATGAGGAATTACCGAATGAGCTTGCAAAAATTCCTCGTTTGGTTTTCGTTGATGAGCTCTATTCGTCTAAGTTCTTTGTAACTCCTATGGAAGAAACTTTCTTCCTAGAGGACCATGGCAACCTAAGGGTTTCCTTTTATGGCTCGGCTAATTCTATTATGTTTTTCATTTCTGAAAGACTTTAGGAATTCCAGCTAGAGCCTTCTTGTCACTTTTTGAATCAGAGTAGTTATTATCAAGTTTCCATAATTGTTCGGAGTGTCCCTAGAGTGTCTGGGTTACCGCCTACATGACCTAAGGTTCGACTACTACTATGGAATTGCAGAGGAGTAGCTAGATGATCGCAAGATTTCGTGCGTACCTTAAGGGATCTGAAGAATCAGTACAAGCCTAACATGGTACTGATCACCGAAACTTTGTGGCAACCTGAAGAAGATCATGGAGTCATTCCACTCCGTTTTCCTCCAGCAAATCGGTTCGAGCTCTTGGCAAACACAACATGGGTGGTATGTGGTTCTCTTGGAACGAGAGTGTTAGGGTCAACATCAACAATGATGCTCAAAGTTTTAGAGTCAATGTTGTACCTACTCTTGGAACGAGAGTGTTAGGGTCTACATCAATAATGATGCTCAAAGTTTTAGAGTCAATGTTGGACCTACTCTTGGAACGAGAGTGTTAGGGTCAACATCAACAATGATGCTCAAAGTTTTAGAGTCATTGTTGTACCCAACAGATAAAAAATAAATATAAATAATTGTTTAAACTTATGTATGAGAACAATTATCTCTATGTGAGTGTTCTCCAATAATAGATCCATAATGCAGTAATGATATAAATATGCATGTTTTTCCTTAGCATTGCCATTGTAATAACCACTCCGGTCATAATAATTAGAACGGTTTCTTTTGATAAGGAAACTATATGTAATCATATATAATTGACTGTTCCTATAATATAGACTTAAATCATGGAGATCATGGATAGTGACTAGTTGATTACTCATAGAATGTAGGCAATCATTATGTAATTGACTATCGTCGATTACTCCTAAAATTGTGTAATTATATAGCCCTCAAGTCAAGGCTTCTGTATATATATTGTAAGTTTCCCTAGAGCTATTATGACACTCATAACAAGCACAATATGCAGCGGAAGCAAGGAAACTTAACCAAGAACCAAGTGAAGCATGCATAAACCGTATAACAATTTTTACATACCTGGAAGGTTAGGATCTTTTACCTAACTTGTGTAACCGAATCAGCTAGAGCCAGACAAAAGCCTCGCCCCTCTACGGTATCCACACGAACCGTGATTGGCTTGAAATCGTCACACGAGTCAAGCCTCGAGCTCCCCCGGACTGATGTGCTAGCAAGAGTAAACCGGGAGCTTGAGTTTTATGGTGTTTTGCTCTTCCTTCTTTCACAAAGAAGAAGAGAGGTTGAGAGGATTGTGTGAGTCACGTTTTTTGCTCTGAAAAACTGAAAGAGATATGCAATGATCTGATCTACAAAGCCACTAAGCCTACCAAAAGCATAATGCAATTGCTTAAGACTAAATGGCAAACATGGTGGACCAATGTGATAACCCTTATCACATTGTCTCCCACTAAAAACAATCAGATCATAACACACTCCACACATACCTATCTGAAACAATAATTCATGTAATTATTGATCCCAAAACGACCTTGGTTCAACCATGGTCCAACCACGGTCCAACCACACCCGGTCCAACCATGGTCCAACCACGGTTCAACCACCTGCTCGAATCAACGGTTCTATGTGTGTGACCCTGTAGGCACTTGTAACGTCCGGCAATAATTGTAAAATTCTCATTTTACAATTATAAGCAAAGAGCGGCATCTAGCAACACATCATTGCTACCCGAACGACAAGATCAATACTGATTCTCTATGCCTCGGAATATGTCATCGTCCTTTCGTCCCATTATCAAGATCAAACACGAGACATGGAATATGTCAATCTTGTATATGTTTAATCTATGTTTCTTGATCCCCGAGTTAATTGTATAAAACGGATACCCGTGATATCACCATATCACCTAATCCGAGCATGGCCATGCATTTAACAGTTCAACTCTATCAAGAAGCCATCCGATAATATACCCGTTATATGGGTCGGACGAATCCCCTCTTGATCAATCAAAACCTACTACATACTCGTCATATACCCAATGATTACCCTTATGTCCACCCAGTTACAGATGACTAGGAATAATATCAAAGTACATGATTCATATGTTGGATACCTTGACGATGTCAGGTCGGAGGACAATCATCTATAAGAACCACTAATGACATACATATAACGTTCCATGTAGGGTTCTTATGTGGGTCGGTCCAGTCCACAAGTTCTCCAACTTGTACCCGTATGTAGAATTCATATCACATATGCAATTCTCAACATACGCTAGTCTTAATTTATTATTACAACCCATCTGTAATAATAATCGACTAGGGACATTTAAGAATATGAGTTATAAGTATGTGCAAGCGTTTATCTCATAAACGATACTTATTGGAATAACCTTAATGTGTATACGTGACTACAAATAATCATCCATGATTGGCTTTTGGGCATATTACACTAACAATCTCCCACTTGCACTAAAGCCAATCATCCATATATCTCATACATGTGGATCTAGCATGACCATCATGCTTCCGCTGCGTGAAAGGCTCAGTCAAAAGATCTGCTACACAGTTCTCAAACGGAACTTTGTACAGCCTCAGTTGTAGGGTCAACAACTTTTTTTTGCATGGAACTCTTCCAGCAAACACCGCCACATCCAAGACAGAACACGTAAACTGATTGCGATATAAAATCATCCCTGTCAGTTTGGAAGCAAGCATCTTTGTAACACTTTACAACAAGCCCATCAACGCTTCCGTGAACCAGGAATGCATCCTTAGTGCTTCTCAAGTACTTAAGGATATATAACTGCTGTCCAGTGACTTTCACCGGGATCAGATTGGCATCTGCTCGTGACACTCAGAGCATTAGCGACATTCGGTCGAGTACATAATATGGCATACATGATAGATCCTATTGCCGAAGCACAAGGGATCTTACTCATCCGTTCTCTCTCTCTAATCGTACTAGGACATTGACTCTTTGAGAGAGATATGCCTTGTGACATGGGCAAAAAAACCTTCTAGGAATCTTGCATGCTAAACGCCTTTAGCACCCTGTCAACATATGTACTGCGACTTAGCCCGAGAAGCCTTTTGGATCTATCTCTATAGATCTTTATACCTAACACTTAGGCAGCTTCTCCTAAGTCCTTCATTGAGAAATTCTTTCCTAACCAAGTATTTGCAGACTTTAGTGTCGGAATATCATTCTCAATAAGTAGGATGTCGTCAACCTACAACAACAAGAAAACAACAGTTCTCCCACTAACCTTCTTGTAAACACATGGAACATCTTCACTTTTGATGAAACCAAACTCTTTGGTTACATCATTAAAAAGAAGATTCCAACTCCTAGAAACTTGCTTTAGTCCATAAATGGACATTTGCAACTTGCATACCATATCTCATAGTCATGGCATGCAGCTTTAGCCAATAGAATCCGGATGGATTTAACTATGGCGACTGGTGAGAAAGTTTCATCATAGTCAATACCATGAACTTGCGTGAAACCTTTCGCAACCAATTGCCCTTTAAAGGTAATCACATTACCATCCATGTAGGTCTTTCTCAAAGACCCATTTGCACCCTATAGGTTTTACCCTTTCAGGTAGATCAACCAAGGTCCATACCTTGTTTTTCATATATGGATTCCATTTCTGAATTCATAGCTTCAAGCCACTTCTTGGAGTCAAGACCCGTAATGGTCAGCTGATAGGAAGTGGGCTCATCCTCACCTATGAGCATCACATCTCCAGTATGAGTTATGAGAAATCTATATCTCTCAGGCTCATACTGAATCCTATCTGACCTACGCGGTCCATGTGTTACAGGTACAGGATTCTCATCCACAACATCTTGCGGATCCTGTCCTTGTTCCATCTCAGCCTCCATATCTCGAACTTCTTCGAGTTTTATTTTCCTCCCACTGATTCTTCTAGAGATAGATACTCTTTCTAGAAAAATAGCATTCCGAGCCACAATCACTTTGTGCTCTAAAGGATTATAGAAATAATACTCTTTAAGGTATCATACAAAAAGGCACTTGTCGGATTTAGGGCCGAGTTTAACTGATGCTTCACGTCTCACGTAAGCCTCACAACCCTAAATCCTCATAAAAGACAAAATGGGATGCTTCCCAGTCCATATCTCATATGGTGTCTTTTTAACCGATTTAGATGGAACACGGTTAAGTGTAAGTGTAGCACTAAATAATGCATGTCCTTAAAAGGAAATAGAAGGTCAGCTTGACTCATCATAAAACGAACCATGTCCAACAAGGTTCGGTTCCTCCTATTGGATACACCATTCCATTGAGGCGTACCCGGTGGAGTAAGCTGTGATACTATACCACAACCCTTTAGATGATCAAGAAACTCTCGGTCTAAGTATTCACCTCCTCGATCTTATCGAAGCATCTTAATACCTTTCCGAGTCGATTCTGTACTTCATTCTTGAATTCTTTGAACTTTTCAAAGGATTCTGACTAGTGTCTCATTAGATACACATAGCCGTATCTACTGAAATCATCAGTAAATGTAATGAAGTATTGTAAACCATCTCTAGCCTGTGTAGACATTGGTCCGCATACATCAGTATGTATTAGACCTAGCAAGTCCGAGGCTCTTCACCTTTACCCGTAAAGGAAGCCTTAGTCATTTTGCCTAACAAACATGACTCATATGTCTCTTATGATTCAAAATCAAATGAGTCTAAAAATCCAACTTTATGGAGTTTAAGAATACGAGTCTCGTTTATATGGGCCAAACGACTATGCCAGAGATAGGTTTCACTAGAATCATGTAATCTAACCTTCTTCGTATTAATATTATAGATAGGCGTTACTAGGTTTAGAACATATAAACCATCGTTTAAAATGCACCATCATAATCAATTTCATTGAAATAAATAGAACAACAATTGTTCTTTATTCTCAATAAAACTTTTCTTGTCCATACAAGACACAGAAATCAAATTCCTGCTTATGATAGGTACATAATAATAATTGTATAGTTCTTAAGCCAAAATACTAGGTAAGGATAGATAGAAAGTCCCTACGGCTAATGTAGCAACTCTTGCTCCAATTCCGAGGCATAGGTCTATCTCATCCTTAGCCAATCTCCCACTCTTTCTCAGTTCCTACACATTTCTACAAATGTGAGAACCACATCTGGTATCTAATACCCATGAGGCAGAGGTAGAGATCTAAGCCTCTATAACAAAATTCCTGAAGCGGAAGTCTCACTTCCCTTCTGCTTCTTTACCTCTTCAAGGTAAACAGGGCAGTTGCGTTTCTAATGGCTTGGTTTGTTGCAACAGAAACAATTTCCTACCTTTGCAACACACCTTTGGGTTTCAGCACATGAGAACAAGAAGATGAACATGCACCAAACCTTTTGGTACATTTCTTCTTCTTCTCAAACTTTGCTTTACCCCTTTCCTTCTCCAAGGAAACCAAGACCCTCAGGGCTCTCTATGTTTCTAAACATCTTGAGCACATGAGGTCTAACGGGTGATAACTCAGCCATTTTACATTGGAACAATGCCTTAGAGGTCTCGTACCTCCCATGCCTTGCTTGCTCTCCTCAGAGCATTTTCAGGTGTTCGATCATATCGAATGCCCACATGTTCTCATCTTGCTTCTGAAGCTCAGAGTCTATGGCAATTAGCATAAGGCATGCAACATCCAATGCATCATCAACATGCTTCTCGCAAGCATCTACTTCTGCCCTAGAAGCATTAGGCGCTAATTCATTAAGAACAGGCCCTTCAAGGACATACAAATTTTTCTTGCTTGAAGACTATCCTCAAAATGTGATGCCACTCTAGGAAACTATTCCTATTCAGCTTGTCCTACTCAAGGACCAATCACAATAATAAATGCTAGTGTTTTGTGCTATGGTAATTCTACAACAATGATCAACTCACACAAATAATAGTCATGCATATAAATCATTTAATAAGGAATTCTATTAAATGTGCTTCTACTACTTAAATCAAGACAATTATATAAGTAGGCCAAGATCCATATTTCACTACAACATAAGTCAGCGAGGGCTGATCACCTACATCATAGCTATTTAGGTAGACAACTCTTGTCAATTACATCTCTATGTAACTCTTGGATAGTTGAGTGAACAACACCTTGTCCATGTCTATCTTATAGACATTGCTCAACCCTTGCCTCTAGGTCCTTAATCCTATTAAGATAACCTAGTTAAGTCCACACCCACAATAAGCAATCGAGATATTACAATTATCCACTCGCACCTTCTTAGGATAAACAATGGCACCTTGCTTTGGCAAAAACCTACCAATTGTTGATCTTAAGCTTGATGAGTGCTTATCATGGAAGGCAACTAAGAACTTAATATTTCACCAATATATTATTCCATACATTATATGCAAGTTCTTGATGAATCATACATTGGTGTTTGTAAATTTGGAAAACCAAAATTACATGTGAACATCGATGTTCAACTTGTAACATCGATGTTGTGAGAATCTGATTCTCTCCAACTACTTGGCAGTAGCTCAATAACATCGATGTTCAACTCTTAAACATCGATGTTGTTGAGATTCTTGAACTCCAAACTTTTTGGCAGTAGCTCAATAACATCGATGTTGCACTTTCAAACATCGATGTTGTTGAGATTCTGAAAGTTCAAGATTTTGGCAGTACTCAGTATTTCGGTCATATCTAGAGCTGTAGAGCTTGGATTTGTACAAATTTGGTGTCCCTGGAAAGCTAAGAAGTAGGGCTACAACTTTTCTGTTCAGGTCAGACACCAATTCGGCCTCCTTATGCCCCGAATTCGCAGTTCAAATGACTAGTTTCCACAACATCGATGTTGAACCCCTTAAACATCGATGTTTGAGTACTTGAACTCCAAACCATTTGGCAGTAGCTCAACAACATCGATGTTGAACTTTCAAACATCGATGTTTTGAGTACTTGAAAGTTCAATATCTTGGCAGTAGCATTATAACATCGATGTTTAACATTTAAACATCGATGTTTGGGTTCTGGAACTCAAGAACATCGATGTTGACACTCACACATCGATGTTGTTGGAGCTCTGGAACTCAAACCAATTTAGCCGAGCTCAAATAGCATCAATGTTTAACTCTTAAACATCGAAGTTTTGAGAATTTTGCATGAGAACATCGATGTTGGTCACACAACATCGATGTTGTGATGATTCGGCCGAGGCTAACCTTCTTCAGAACATCGATGTTTGTCACACAACATCAATGTTATGAAGGTTCTGCCAAGGCTAAACTTCATGCCAACATTGATGTTGGTCTCAGCAACATCAATGTTATGGCCTAGCTGTACTAGAACGACAATCGTTCTATACACAAACCGACAATCGATTTTCGTTTTGTCGAACCCCTTCGACTTACTGCCAATAACTCCTTGATTGATATCACATACCAATCAAGTTCATGTTGTTAAAAAACTTTTCACACATCCAACAACAACATATATAATTGAAATCAACATATAATGATCATGCTACATCACATATAACATATCATATATATATGCATGAACATATCAACATATGCACATAAATCCGGTTTAGAGCTTCACAAGAGGCTCCGCTACCACTGTAAGTTTCCCTATAGCTATAATGACACTCATAACAAGCACAATATGCAGCGGAAGCAAGGAAACTTAACCAAGAACCAAGTGAAGCATGCATAAACCGTATAACAATTTTTACATACCTGGAAGGTTAGGATCTTTCACCTAACTTGTGTAACCGAATCAGCTAGAGCCAGACAAAAGCCTCGCCCCTCTACGGTATCCACACGAACCGTGATTGGCTTGAAATCGTCACACGAGTCAAGCCTCGAGCTCCCCCGGACTGATGTGCTAGCAAGAGTAAACCGGGAGCTTGAGTTTTATGGTGTTTTGCTCTTCCTTCTTTCACAAAGAAGAAGAGAGGTTGAGAGGATTGTGTGAGTCACGTTTTTTGCTCTGAAAAACTGAAAGAGATACGCAATGATCTGATCTACAAAGCCACTAAGCCTACCAAAAGCATAATGCAATTGCTTAAGACTAAATGGCAAACATGGTGGACCAATGTGATAACCCTTATCACATTGTCTCCCACTAAAAACAATCAAATCATAACACACTCCACACATACCTGTCTGAAACAATAATTCATGTAATTATTGATCCCAAAACGACCTTGGTTCAACCATGGTCCAACCACACCCGGTCCAACCATGGTCCAACCACGGTTCAACCACCTGCTCGAATCAACGGTTCTATGTGTGTGACCCTGTAGGCACTTTTAACGTCTGGCAATAATTGTAAAATTCTCATTTTACAATTATAAGCAAAGAGCGGCGTCTAGCAACACATCATTGCTACCCGAACGACAAGATCAGTACTGATTCTCTATGCCTCGGAATATGTTATCGTCCTTTTGTCCCATTATCAAGATCAAACACGAGACATGGAATATGTCAATCTCGTATATGTTTAATCTATGTTTCTTGATCCCCGAGTTAACTGTATAAAACGGATACCCGTGATATCACCATATCACTAATCCGAGCATGGCCATGCATTTAACAGTTCAACTCTATCAAGAAGCCATCCGATAATATACCCGTTATATGGGTCGGACGAATCCCCTCTTGATCAGTCAAAACCCACTACATACTCGTCATATACCCAATGATTACCCTTATGTCCACCCAGTTACGGATGACTAGGAATAATATCAAAGTACATGATTCATATGTTGGATACCTTGACGATCTCAGGTCGGAGGACAATACATCTATAAGAACCACTAATGACATACATATAACGTTCCATGTAGGGTTCTTATGTGGGTCGGTAATACGCTAGTCTTAATTTATTATTACAACCCATCCGTAATAATAATCGACTAGGGACATTTAAGAATATGAAATATTCTAGGGTTATAAGTATGTGCAAGCGTTTATCTCATAAACGATACTTATTGGAATAACCTTAATGTGTATACGTGACTACAAATAATCATCCATGATTGGCTTTTGGGCATATTACACTAACATATATAGCCCCTATCAATACAATGATACACACAGTGAATTACATCTTCACATGGTAGCGGAGCAACAATCCCATTTGCTCTAAATTTTCTTCCTGCCTCCTTTGTCTCTTTCTCATTTGTTCTAAATTTTCTTTCTATCTCCTTTTGTCTCTTTCCTATTCTTTTGTCTCTTATTTTTTTCACACTCAAATTTCCTAGCTCTCCTATCACCATGACTGGTACTAAAAGTAGTGCTTCAAATACCACCATGTCTACCCTTTCTCCAAATCTACCTCATCAAATTTCCATCAAACTCACCTCCTCTAACTATCTCCTTTGGAAGACGCAACTTCTTCCTGTGTTGCGTAGCTGTGGTCTAGAAGATCACCTTTCTCCGACAACGGTGGTGCCACCCAAACTCCTTGCCAGTGGGGTTGTTAATCCTGCTTTCCAACTATAGGAGCGCCAAGACAATACTGTTCTCAGCTGGATCATCGCCTCCATCTCAGAAAGCTTGTTGCTGCAGGTGGTAGGCGCAGAAACAGCCAGCACCGCCTGGTCCAAACTTTTATCTGCCTACTCCATGACCTTTCGCCCTCAGATCCAGGATCTTAAGGCTCAATTGCACACACTACAACGGTGTACTGATTCTGTGGAGACATATATGCTCAAGGTAAAATCCATTGCCGATAAACTTGCTGCTTTAGGTCATTCCGTGGATGATGCAGATCTTGTTGATTTTGTTATGGCTGGCCTTGGACTGGCTTATCGCCCTTTTGTGCACAGGAGGCTCGCCAAGAGGACATCTCCTTTGATGATCTTCTTGGCATGTTACTCACAGAAGAAAGACAGCTAAAGCAAGATCAAATACCTCCTGAAATTCTGTCCACAACTATGTTTGTCCAGCCCCATTCTATTACTGGTGATGGGCGTGGTTGGTATAATCGAGGCCGTCCTAATAATTTTGGCTCCTCCAGGTCTCTTGGTCGTGGCCTTCTGCCTACACCATGCACTCCTCAAATAGCAATGTCCTCTTATGATTCTAGTACTCTTATTTGTTACAATTGCCAAGGCCGAGGACATATCTCTCGGGTTTGTCCGACACCAAAGTCTAGTGTACGGGTATTTGGTTCTCCCACCTCCAATGTTGCTACAATCTCTAACACTACTCAGACTCAACCCTGGCTTCTTGATAGTGGTACGACGCATCATCTCACAACTGACCTTGCCAATATGGCAATCCATTCCGAATATGATGGCCCAGAAAAAGTGACAGTTGGTAATGGTTCTAGACTTCCGATTGCTCGTGTTGGTTCCTCTACTTTGTCTACTCCTACTACTCATTTCTCTCTCGATAATGTCCTCTATGTTCCACAAGTCACTAGAAACCTTCTCTCTATTAGTTCTTTTGTGCGATCTAATAATGTTTCTCTTGAATTTTTGCCTAACTCTTTTGTTGTCAAGGATCTATCAACGGGGGTGGTGCTACACCGTGACAAGTGTAGTGGTGGCCTTTTCCTTTGATGATCTATCCCTCTTGCTTCCTGTGGAGTCTCATCATGCATCTATGTCGACTTGACATGCTCGTCTTGGGCATGCGTCTTCTGCTACCATTCGTCGTGTCATTCCTTCTCAGTTGCTTACTTCTTCATCTTCATCTAGTGTGTGTCAAGCATGTTCTGTTAGTAAGGCTCATAAATTGCCTTTTTCCAAGTTTAGTACTTTGGTCTCTCAGCCATTGACATTGGTGTGTTCAGATTTGTGGGGTTCAGTCCCGGTTGTGTCTCATGACAATTATCGTTACTATATTATCTTTTATGATCATTATTCTAAATACACTTGGATTTATTTCTTAACTCACAAATTTGATGTTTACTAGGTTTTTATTCAATTTCGAACTTATGTTGAAAAATTCTTTGGTTGCTCTATCAAGTCTTTTCAGACAGATTGGGGGGGGGGGGGGGGTGGTGAGTTCTAAACACTATCCTCTTATCTTAGCGAGAACGGTATCACTCAACATGTGTCCTGCCCATATACACCCGAACAAAATGGGTGTGCTGAACGTAAACACTGGCATATTGTTGAAACTGGGCGTGCCTTGTTGTATCATGCTTCTGTTCCTTTTTGATTTTCGAATCGTGCTTTTGACACTGCTGTGTATTCTATTAATCGGCTTCCTACTCCACTACTTGAGAACAAGTCGCCCTATGAAGTTCTTTCTAACCAAATGCCTGATTATTCTTTCTTACGTGTTTTTGGATGTCTTTGTTTTCCTTGGCTTTGACATCTTTCCTCTAATAAGTTAACACCTCGTTCCAAAAATTGTGTCTTTTTCGGTTATAGTCGTGTTCACAAAGGCTATTATTGTTATGATCTAGAGCTTGACAAAATATGTCTCACGCCATGTCACTTTTTCTGAGCAGGAATTTCCTTTTCAAGCTACGAGTGATGCCACTACCACTATCTCGGCCGACTCCTCACCTGCTTTGATCCTTCACCTACCCCAAGAGACATCACTAATGCATGATCCATCACCCACCTCTGTACCCCCACCTGATGATAGCTCGCCATCGACCTTAAAAACTCCTACTACTTCCACTACTACGTCCTCTCCCTCGTCATCCCCTTCTCCTAACTCCTCACCGTTTCCACCACCTATCACTAGGCCTCATACTCGTGCATAGGATGGTATCATTCAAACTCGACAGTATCCAGATTATGTCACATATCAAGCCACAATTACACCTGCCTCTGATCCTACTAGTTATGACCAGGCTGTGGCATCTCCTCACTAGCGGGAGGCCATGCAGGCTGAATATGATGCTTTGCTTGCTAATGGGACTTGGACTCTCGTTCCTCCTTCTGAAGCATCCAATGTCGTCGGCTGTAAATGGGTGTATAAGACCAAGCTCAATCCTGATGGTACCGTAGAGAGGTATAAGGCTCGTTTAGTAGCCAAGGGTTTTCATCAGAGGCCTAGTGTAGATTTTACAGACACATCTAGTCCGATTGTGAAGCCTACCACAATCTGCCTCCTTCTCTCCCTTGCTGTGTCTTATGGGTGGCATGTTACTCAACTCGACATTTCTAATGCTTTTCTCCATGGATCTTTAGAGGAGAAGGTCTACATGCATCAACCTCCAGGGTTTGTTGATCAAGCAAAACCACATTATGTCTGTCAACTACATCGCTCTCTCTTTGGCCTCAAGCAAGCACCTCGTATGTTGATGCGTAAAATTTGCAAGCGCACAGATTGAACTAGCACACAAGGTCGTATCCACAGGGACTAGGCAAAATAATTAACCAACAGACTCACTCCGTTAGGCTGAAAATAGTAAAAGAAGTAACGATTTCGAGACTGTGAATTGAGATTATGATAAATAATAAAATAAACAGAGGTAAGCTGTAAATAAAATGAAGAGATCAGATGATAAAAAGCCTAGATCAATCGGGGTTCACTACTCTATCCTTTTATGCCCTAATTATCCTCCAGATTCCGCTAATAGGGTGACTCTGTTCCGTGTCTGCGAACGGGGTGACACTGTTCCCTAAAAACCTACAGCTTTCTATTTGTTTTCTTGATGGGTAACAACCTAAGGTAAAATTATCGACTTTTGGAAGTATAATCTTGTCTCAGAGGTCAATCTTACCACTGTCGTGGATCAAACCTATTCCTTAGAGCAATGATGTTCTATGTTGTTACTAATTCCACAATAATCCTAATGCCTTTCAGCACCTAGATTAAGGATGATCTATGATTTTCCAGAATTAAACGTCTCCTGTCGGTACTTAGCTTAACTCCTAAAACAAGTATAAAGGTGATCAAGCTTCAAACTTGGATTAAGCACACATAAATCAATCAAGAAATCCAATAAAGAAAACTGCTGGAGGGATAATTAAACCATAAAAGAGTTGAGTAGCTACATCCCTATTGATCTAGAAAAGAGGATTAGTTCATAACTAAGCAATAAAGAAACATGGAGGATTTGTTTTCCATACAAACCGTAAAAAGAACAAAAGAAAGAATTCGACTAGAGTGCTCTTCTTCTCCTTGCTGCTGCTGTCGACACCAGTCTCCAGAGAAAGAAAAGTGTCCAAAGCTGCTGTCGATGCCCCCTTTTAATTATTCTAAAACCTTAGCTTTTAATTCTTACAATCTAGCTAAGGTAACTAAAAAGTAGGAATTAATTTATCCTAGGAGTTCTCCTTCTTTTTAGGCGCAGTAAAGGCTTCTTTTATTTCGTTTAGGAGCAGCAGTAAGTCGGTGGTGCCACATATTACTTGGCCAACAAGTAATCCAATGTCGCTGGAATTGTAATGCACTTGGTTCTGGTCTGCGGGTTTCAACAGTGTGACACCGTTGAAAACTGATCGTCAAGAAATCTTCATGTATTGGCTCCAAACTTTCCAGAATCCTTCAAAAAGGCTCCAAATCTTCAAGAATCAAGCCAATTTGCAACAAAAGGTACCTGAAAGCGTAAACTAATAAGTGAAAGTGAAACTAGTGGAAAACAAGCTAAAAACTATAAATATATGCATGATCCTAATTAAATGCTTGGCCAAAGTGGTATTTTATGCTCCAAAATAGTATGTGATATGCACACATATCAAATTCCCCCACATCTGAACTTTTGCTTGTCCCCAAGCGAAACTAAACAATAAATCAAGGGAAAAGATAAGACATGCACAAGGATGTTGTCTATTCAGTCCTGCACGGCGTGACCCTGTTCAAATGCAACTTGCGAGTTAGCCTTAGAAAAATCTACCTTGAAAAGTTTGTTAATAAAAATCTCAGGTCTAAAGCTCACCAAACTACTCACAATCAAGATTCAAATTCCTTCACAAACATTCAATTCAATCAGTCCTTCAAAAGATATGCTTAGAGATCAAATAGTTGAAACAATGTCCCATAGGCAACTCAAAACTCGCATCTCCACTAATGGGCACAAATCAATAATCAGAGATCAATAAGTCTTAATAAAAGGGTTGAAACAAGGTTAGGTTTGTGTTGTGAATGAAGGGGAAATAGTGTTCAAAAGTCTATCAAATTAGTGAATCCAAATCTTGCAAAATTAGTGCAACTTGATGTTCCAACAGGCTAACCCTGTTCTGTCGGCAGTAAAGTTCCTTGAGTAATCTGCCCTATTCAACTCAAATGCACACACATTTTTTTGTGTGTGTTACGTTTTTCTGTCGTTTTTTTTCAACTTTTTGCTCTTTTTTTTTCCGTGAGTGAGCAGGGGTTAATCATGCTACAGCTTGTATTCTTTTCACAGAAATTCTTAACACTGCGAGACCGTTGGTTTTGAAATCTGATGTTCAATGCTTTTTTATGAACTGATGCGCAAGTATATGGACTCAATAACTTAATAGAACGGGTATGGGTTGATTTCAAAGAAAAAATGTGTGCTGATCAGGCACAAGATGGTCATGTAAGTGGCTTCAAAGGTGTGAGGTGGTTGTTGTGGGTAACAAAAGAATGTATGACCATCTAAAGTAGGCTCAAAGGGCAAGCAAGGAATATAATGATCAAGGGTAGGCTAAGGTTTAAGCGTAGGTGAAATTCAAGGATGGCCTAAACCATGTCTCTGGTCAAGATTGTGCTATAAATTTCGCCTCAATGCAAGTGTAAGAGATGTTCTAGGATAATTGTTTCCTTAAGAATTTTTAAGAATTCTCTAAATTATCAAATCCTAAGGACGTCACTTTGGCTAACTGTGATCAAGAATCTGAATTATCATGTGGTAATTAGTGTGTACTTAAGGACTTGATTCGGTGTAAGTTCAAAAATAGATAAAAGAGTAGTCATTCCAAGGCTAAACTAACGCAGGCAGAACCGAACAGAGTCGCACCGTTCAAACTGAAATAGGCAGACATCTATAATAATAACAGAAATCCTTTAGCCTAAGCAACATAAGTTCATGCATGAAATAAACAACGCCACAAATTGCAAATTTGTGCCCCCCCCCCCCCAAAACCAAAACAAAGTAGTGTCCTCACTAGTCCAAGAACAACACAAAATCGGGGGAGCAAAGCAACAACAAATAAAATACAGATAAAACAGTAAAATAGAAAAGAGCAAGATAACATGAAACAAAGGACACCCCCAAACCTAAAATTTAGCATGGTAATAGATAAGGGCGGGAATGGGTGGGCTAAGGAACACAATACTGAACATTAAAACGCAAACAGAGTGACGCTGTTGAACGGAAATGTGCAAAGAAACACAAAATATAACACAACAAAAATAACGAAGAATAAAATATGAAGGAAAAGAAATGCTTCTCTGGAATTTTTGCTGGTGTCATGTCCTTCCTCAGCCCTTGTGTCTTGTCCTTCCTCTTTCTCTTTCTCTTTTTTGTTTTTTTTTTGCAAAAAAAAAAAATTAGAAACAAAAGAAAAATGAAAGAAAATTGCAAAAATTGAAATATTACCTCCTAAAATCTCAGGTTGCCTCCTAAGCAGCACTTCTTTAACGTCTTCTTAGCTGGACTCCCTTCTGTTTAAGTAATGGGAGGGTCTTTGAGCAACAGAGTCACTCTGTTGTCTACTGTATTCCCTAGGTCATACAGCTTAAATAACCATCCACTGACCCTGAATGGTTCAAGCTTTCCATCAATTAACTCCACTACTCCATGATGAAGGACATAGACCACTGGTTGGAATTTTTTTCAGGTCATGGTCATCAACAGGGTCACTCTGTGACACAGGTTCGAGCTTATAAACTTGCTAGATAGTTTCTGGTACGTCCCCTTCGATCAAGCAAGTATATTCTGGAGCGTTTTGTTCCTCTTGTTGTGCACCATCAATAAGGGAAGTCAATAGTGCATCGATTGGGTCACAGAGTGGGCCTTCTTGATCAATCTCCCTTGCAACCATGTCCGTAAATGCATCAACTCTATAGCACATGTTTGCACTGAGTTCATTCCTAGCAGCCTCTGGAATGTTGAACTCCACTAAATCATTGCCAACCTTGAGGGTCAGCTTCCCTTTTGAGCAATCAATCATAGCCCCTGCGGTTGCTAAGAAAGGTCTTCTAAGTATGATGGGTGTTTGGGAATTGGTTTCCATTTCTAGAACAACAAAGTCTACTGGAATCTGCAATTTTTCAATCTGTATAGGAACATCTTCAAGCACCCCAATCGGATGTTTAACACTCCGGTCAGCTAGCTGCAGGGTCATCCTGGTGGATTTCAAGTCCCCAATTGATATTTTCTTAGCAAGGGATAGAGGAATTAAGCTGACACTTGCTCGTAATCACACAAAGCTTTGTCAATTTTCAAAGTATCAACAATGCAAGGAATTGAAAAACTCCTTGGGTCCTTCCTCTTTGATAGAAATTTTTGCAAGATAAGTGCACTGCACTTTTCGGTCATGGGCACCGTTTCAGCATCCTCAATGTCTCTCTTCTTTGACACAAGGTCTTTCAGGAACTTAACATAGCTTGGCATCTCACTAATCACCTCTGTAAAGGGGAGATTAATGCATACTTTCTTCAACATCTCCACAAACTTCCGAAATTTGGCATCAAGCTTGGTATTCTTGTAAACTTCGGGGTATAGAAGAGGAGGCATATATGGCTGCACTTCAATCTTTTCTTCCACCTTTTCCTTCCCTTTAGAGGTCTATGGTTGAGGTTGAGCAGTTGCCGAACTCGCCCCATCATTCTTTTCCACTACAGATTGGCGAACAGGGTCACTCTGTTGCACTGGCTGCAGTTCCTTACCACTGCGTAGAGTAACGGCCTTGCACTGTTCTTTGGGATTTTCCTCTGGCTGACCTGGTAGCTTTCCTTGAGTGTTCCTGAGTTGTTGAGCATGTTGGGCCATCTGGTTATCAAGGATTTTTGAGTGGGCCTTGATTTGTTGCATGTCTTCCGCCAACTTGTTTTGAGTTTCCATGATAGCCTTAAGCATGCTCATCACGTCTTGCTACTGGGGGAGGTTTTGTTGCTGGCTCTCATGGTATCCTTGCTGCCCCTGATTATACAGCCTGGGCTGCTGATAATATTGGTGGCTCCCCTGCTGATATTGGTGCGGATGCCCGTTGACGTAATTCGCCTTTTCGGTCATCAATTTTGGGCACTCTTGGAAAGAATGAGCACCATTGCAAGCTTCGCATCTCATGATAGTTTCTGCCATAGATTTGACCATCAATTTGTCAAATTTGCTGTCCGTCTCCTTAATTTGGTGTTGCATGGCTGACATCCCCGCTTTAATTTTCTGAACAGTGTCAACCTGTGGGACACCAGGTGGGTTCCTATTGGTAGCTTCATCGGCCAAATTCTCTATCAATCGGCAAGCTTCATTATAGGGTACAACCAAGAAATTTCCCCCTATAATAGAATTCAAAGTGGATTGCCCAGCAGGTGTCGCATGATCATAGAAACTTTGCAATAATACCAACGGTCGAACAAAGTGATTGGGGCACCTTGCAATCAAATCTTGATACCTATCTCAAGCTTCCTTGAGAGACTCATCAGCCCTTTGCTGGAATCCTTGAATCTCCAACCAAAGTTTAGTCTGCTTGCCCGTTGGGAAATACTTCTTCAAAAATGCAACCTCCATCTCAGACCAAGAGGTGATGCTATTGGAAGGGAGGCTAGAAAGCCACTTTTGAGCCTTATTCGTCAATGAATATGGAAACAAGCGGAGCCGCTTGGCATCATCACTATAATCCCGAATCTTAACAGTGTCACAATATTGGAGGAAATTGTGCAAGTGCTGGTGTGGGTCCTCCGATGGTAAGCCACTGAAAGTTTTATTCTCCACAAGCTGAATAAGGCTTGGTTTCAGTTCATATTGAGCTGCTGTAATCTCCGAGTGAACAATGGGATAGCTCCTGTTCTCAATCCCTCTAGCCAGCAACCCATTCATGGGCACATTATTCAGCTCATTCTCTTCGTTATTCGCCATTGCAACAAGAATAAGTATCAGTTCTTTTTTCACTTCTACTTTCTCTGTCCCAAATGTTTCTGACGGTTTGGCACTGTTCAGAGCCTCTTCTAGATTTTGTCACTTAGAACGTAGGAGTGATTCAGGGTCAGAAACAGAGATGAGTTCGGGGATTTTGGCTGCGAGTTCCTAAGCTCATATAAGGATGAATCCTGAAACTCGAAAAAAGAGATGGTAAAACACAAATAAAAGCCTAAAGAAATAAATCAGTAATTAATTATTTGACACTAGTCCCCGACAACGGCGCCAAAAACTTGATGCGTAAAATCTGCAAGCGCACAAATCGAAGTAGCACACAAGGTCGTATCTACAGGGACTAGGCAAAATAATTAACCAACAGACTCACTCCGTTAGGCTGAAAACAGTAAAAGAAGTAACGATTTTGAGATTGTGATTTGAGATTATGATAAATAATAAAATAAACAGAGGTAAGCTATAAATAAAACGAAGAGATCAGATGATAGAAAGCCTAGACCAATTGGGGTTCACTACTCTATCCTTTTATGCCCTAATTATCCTCCAGATTCTGCTAACAGAGTGACTCTATTCCGTGTCTGTGAACGGGGTGACACTGTTCCCTAAAAACCTACAGCTTTCTATTTGTTTTCTTGATGGGTAACAACCTAAGGTAGAATTACCGACTTTTGAAAGTGTAATCTCGTCTCAAAGGTCAATCTTACCACTGTCGTGGATCAAACCTATTCCTAAGAGCAATGATGTTCTATATTGTTACTAATTCCATAATAATCCTAATGCCTTTCAGCACCTAGATTAAGGATGATCTATGATTTTCCAGAATTAAACGTCTCCTGTCAGTACTTAGCTTAACTCCTAAAACAAGTATAAAGGTGATCAAGCTTCAAACTTGGATTAATCACACATAAATCAATCAAGAAATCCAATAAAGAAAAACTGTTGGAGGGATAATTAAACCATAAAAAGAGTTGAGTAGCTATATCCCTCTTGTTCTAGAAAAGAGGATTAGTTCATAACTAAGCAATAAACAAACGTGAAGGATTTGTTTTCCATACAAACCGTAAAAAGAACAAAAGAAAGAATTCGACTAGAGTGCTCTTCTTCTCCTTGCTGCTGTTGTCGACACCAATCTCCAGAGAAAGAAAAGTGTCCAAAGCTGCTGTCAATGCTCCCTTTTAATTATTCTAAAACCCTAGCTTTTAATTCTTACAATCTAGCTAAGGTAACTAAAAAGTAAGAATTAATTTACCCTAGGAGTTCTCCTTCTTAGGCGTAGTAAAGGCTTCTTTTATTTCCTTTAGGAGCAGCAGCAAGTCGGTGGTGCCATATATTACTTGGCCAACAAGTAATCCAATGTCCCTGGAATTGTAATGCACTTGGTTCTGGTCCGTGGGTTTCAACGGTGTGACACCGTTGAAAACTGATCGTCAAGAAATCTTCATGTATTGGCTCCAAACTTTCCAGAATCCTTCAAAAGGCTCCAAATCTTCAAGAATCAAGCCAATTTGCAACAAAAGGTACCTGAAAGCGTAAACTAATAAGTGGAAGCGAAACTAGTGGAAAACAAGCTAAAAACTATAAATACATGCATGATCCTAACTAAATGCTTGGCCAAAGGGGTATTTTATGCTCCAAAATAGTATATGATATGTACACATATCATATGTGGAATCAGTGTTTAATTGATGCGCTGGTCCAATATGGCTTTTGAGAGTCTAGGGCTGACACTTTCCTCTTCTATTTTTCTGGTTCTAAAGCACCACTGTTCTACCTTGTTTATGTTGATGATATCTTTGTGTTGGGATGTGAAACCATGCACATTACTGCCTTGGTGAATTTTTTGAGGAGTAAGTTTGCCCTACGAGACCTCAACCGCTTGGCTTATTTCTTGGGAATTGAAGTCCATTGGACTTCGAGTGGCATTCTATTACAGCAACACAAATATGCCACTGATCTCCTATGGCGTGCTCATATGCTCATTGCCAAACCCTTTTCCACGCCCTCCACAACAACCACTAGGCTTCAACTTGATGGTGGCACACTACTTCCTGATGCCACCACATACCGGAGCATTGTCGGTAGCCTACAACACTTAACTTTTACTTGGTCAGATCTTACTTACTCGGTGGATAAGGTGTCTCAGTTCATGCATCAGCCTACTGGTGAGCATTGGGTGGCTGTGAAGCGCATCTTACGGTATATCCAGGCTACTCTTCATCAAGGTTTACATCTTAGCAAAGGGTCAGCTCATTGTTTACAGGGCTATTCTGACTCGGATTAGGCTAGTTCGGTTGATGATCGCCGGTCCACCACAGGGTTTGCTGTCTATCTTGGGCATAATCTTATCTCCTGGCTCTCGCGGAAGCAGCGTGCGGTGTCTCGGTCTTCCACTGAGGCTGAATATCGTGCCCTAGCCACAGTGGCCTCGGAAGTTACTTGGATTCAATCTTTGTTGCATGAGATTGGGTTCCCCGTTTCTGCTTCTCCAATTTTATGGTGTGGCAATCTGTCCGCCACATACTTGATTGCAAATCCTGTATTTCATTCACGCGCTAAGCACTTGGAGATTGATTTCCACTTCGTGCGAGATAAAGTCTGGGACAAGTCTATTGTGGTTCGATATATCAGCTCACATGAGCAAATCCCTGACATTCTTACCAAGCCACTGCATACAACTTGATTTGAAGAATTACGCAACAAATTGAACGTGTGTTCATCCACGTTCAATTTGAGGGGGAGTGATAAGGAAACTGTATGTAATCATGTATAATTAACTGTTCCTATAATACAGGCTTAGATCATGGAGATCATAGATAGTGACTAGTTGATTACTCCTAGAATGTAGGCAATCATTGTGTAATTGACTATCGTCGATTACTCCTAGAATTGTGTAATTGTGTTGCCCTCAAGTCAAGGCTTCTGTATATATATAGCCCCTATCAATACAATGATACACACAGTGAATTACATCTTCACATCTTTCACATCCATGTCCACACCCGCGGCTATGACCAAAATTATAATTATACAGTCGCATTCGCTTCAGGGAATGGAGCACAATTAATTGGACAGGATTCATAATAGCTCGTTATTTTGTTCTACCATAATGAGGCATGAAAATAAACTCAAATATTACGTGAATTCTTTTTCACCATATTGCTACTGCAGGAGTACATTTGATGTATGAAAAGTGGAGTTTTTTTTTTGTATCAGCATCAGTAATATATTCTCCACACAATTTCATCTGAGAACTTATTCGAAATATAATTGAATTATATTTGTGCATAGATTTAAAATCTTGCAATCTCAGATGCATACACTTGTAATAAAATTTTGGAGAGAATAACGATCTTCTGGTGGTCATAACTTTCTTTTAAATTCTTCCAAAGATCTGCAAGATCTTTAACAGTAAGACATTCACTCTTTAAACTGTCATGAAGATGATAGCGAAGGAAAAATTATAAATTTCGCCTTATTTAAACTAGATGCTTTATTTCCTTCTTTTATTGTGTTTTTCAGACCATTAGCATCTAGTACCCATGACAAACAATTTCTTCTGGAAATGTCAAGGGCCTCAAATTCAAGTTTTATAATATTAGTCACAATAATAGTAGTAAAATGTAAATCTTTCAGCAATATTAGTAAGATAATTATATAAAAGATGTAATTTATATATATATATATATATATATATATTCGATAAATCTTTCAACATTATTAGTAGAATAATAATATAGAATATGCAATATATATCTGCTTACTCGATAAATCTTTCAGCATTATAAGTACTATATATATATATATATATATATATAAATGATAAAAGTAGTAATAAGAAAAGTTTTCAAAATAATTACTTTAGATGGCTAGAGACTCGTGCTGATAACGTGTTAAAAATTAGGAGATTATTCATTAGAGATTAATCCTTATTAGCAATAAAATAAAAGGATGGTAAGAAAGCCGAGGAGAGAAAGAAATATAACTCCAAATGTCAATACTTTATTGTGGAATAACATGACAATAGATACACTGAATGAATTATAAAGTTACAAAAGAATCAGAGAATGCCTACTAACATGCATATATATTTATAGCATAATATGTCATAGCTAAGATAGAAACTAATGGCCCTAAATCGATGGGCAGTAGAAATAATATGTTTAGTGTATATACAAAAGTATGCATTTGTGTGGATATCGTTTCCACATGAATTATTTGTATCCATTGCACATAATAATAGGTGTGGCAGACCGGAGCCATGATAGCAGGCGTGCTTGTAAATTCTAGTATAGTAAAAAAGAATTTTGCCGGTGAGTGACAATAACATTCACATAATATATTTATAACACTTTTGATAGTTTTCTCTTTTCTATTCTCAAAATCAAAACCAACTTTTACAGAATTGTTTTCCCAAACCATTCCTCAAAATACCACCAAACAAGTTCTCTTTATTTTTGAAATCACAAAAACCGATAAACAAGGTTTTGAAAACAATTCCAAACAGCCCCCTAAGAGGTCTTAAAATGATTGTAATATTAATTGATCAGATGTGAAGATACGCATGGTTCAAAAAGAAAAACAAAAAAGATGTGAAGATCTGATTTAAGGGAGAGTGATTCGTTTGCTGGTTAATCTGTTACGCGTCAACACTTGGCGAGCAACATTATTGATGCGTATGATTTGACAAACATAATGTACGGTTGACTTCTTATACAAGTAATGGTGCAGTTGGTAACGGTCTGTCTCACCACAAAATGATGCTTTGAGAGTTAGTCTGACGGTAAAGAAATGCATATATATATACTCATGCAATTTGCTACGTGGTAAATTCCGGTATTCTAAAAGAGCCGTTTGTCGGTCGTTGTAAGTTTACCAAAAAGCCATGTGTGTTTCAGATTTCTCACCCCAAACCAAGGTCTATGAGACTATAACCCGTTGGCTTCTTCAACTGCCCGTCTTCTACCATGTTCCTCAGTCCCATCGCTTCTTCCCATCTTCCTGCAGCAATATACATATTTGAAAGCGAGATATAATATCCAGTATTCTGAGGTTCTAACTGAAAGAGTAGCTCTGCCACTTCTCTCCCCATTTCTGTATCTCCATAGTATCTGCAAGCACTCAGCAGGGCACCCCATACACCCGGCTCTGGTGGGGTATGCATCTGCTTGACGAAATGAAGAGCATCATGAAGTTTTCCAGCTCGTCCTAGCATATCGACCATGCAGACATGGTGATCGGTGATTGGTTTCACCCCATATTTTTTTGACATATTCTGGTAATAATGAATACCTTGGTTGACGAGTCCAGTGTGACCGCAAGCTGATAAGAGGCTTACGAAAGTAGCTTTGGTTGCTTGAATTCCAGACACGTCCATTTCATGGAACAGTTCGATGGCTTTTGTCCCCTTGCCATGGTAGCCATATGCAGATATCATGGAATTCCAGGCAACAACAGTTTTCTCCTGTAAATATCTGAATCCTTTGATAGCAATGTCTAATCTTCCACAGTTACTATACATGTCCACTAGAGCTGCAGCTATCACAGAGTTTCTTTGGAATCCATTGCGGAATGTGTACCCATGTATCTGTTTTCCGAGTCCAAGATTTGCTAGCTGAGTGCAAGCCGAGAGAATGCAAACAATGGTAATTTCGTTAGGTTTATATTCGAGACAGTGAAATAGCTCTAGGGCTCTTCTTCCATGCTTATTCTGTGAGAAAGCTGAGATCAAGCAATTCCATGAACATAAATTGCGGTCAGGAGTTGAGTGAAACACTTCACATGCACTTTGAATATCTCTGCATCTCCCATACATGGTAATTAGGGCATTCTGCACACGGATATCTAATCCTGCAAAAGTCTTACTAGCAAGAGCATGAAGAGATTTCCCTTCAGAGATCAACTCGAGATTTCCACAAGCTGAAATTGTATTCACCAAGGTAATGGAGTCACAACTTGCATTTCCTATCCATCTCATCAATTTGAAAGTGTCCAAGGCTTCCTGGAAGTGAGAACTCTGCGCACAGCCTGCAATTACTGTATTCCAGCAAGAAACATCTGCTTCAAAAGAAATACTCTGCAGCAATGCAAAAGCAGGGGCCAAGTCGCCGCAGTAAATATACATGTGCATGAGAGAGTTAACTGCAAGACTATCATTTGAAAGTCCTACTTTTAATTTCCAACAGTGAATTGATCTACCAAAGTGAAGGTCTTCAGGAGAACTACAAGAAGGAAGAATTGCCAAGAGTGTTGATAAGCTGCAATCTGAACGCCAGCATAACATTTCTTTGAATAATTCATGAGCTCTTTTATGGTTCCCGTTCCACGAATACGCAGCGAGCATTGTATTCCAAGAAATCAGGTCTCTTTTCTTGATGCTAGTGAACAAGAGCTCAGCCACCTCTAGGCACTTGCATTTTGAGTACATGTCAATGAGACTGTTTGCAACTGACAGAGAATCTCCCATCTCTCGACGGATTACATATCCATGAATTGCCCTTCCTTCTCTCACTAGCCCTGATTCAGCACATAGTGGAACTATGGAAACTATAGTCACAGTATCAGGCTGAAGAGTGGGCTTATGTTGCTCTTGCTGCATTTCATACAGAAGGCCAAAAGTTTCCAGAATCATTTGATTTGATGCAAAACCGTGAAGCAATGCATTCCATGAGACAACATCCTTATGCATCATTCCTCTGAACACGGTCTCTGCTGCCCCCATATCTCCACATTGAGAGTACAGTGAGATGAGAGAATTAGCAACTGAGGTGTGTGAGCTCTCATAACCCAACTTAAACCCCATTGCATGAATAACCTCACCAGTAGTTGCCTCTCCGAAAGAAGCAGATGCTGCAATAGCACAAGACAAACTAACAGCATCCGCCCTTTCACCAGAGCAAGTCATCTCCTTGAAATACCACAATGTCCTTTCAGGATGGTCATTGTGCAGACTTCCACTCATTATCGAATTCCACGAAACAATATCTCTATCTTCCATCTCTGCTAGCACACTTTCTGAAGAGCCCAAGTCACCACATTTTGCATACATATCAACAATCGCATTGCATAACCTGGAATCAGACACCACCCCGGACTTGAAGCTCAAACCATGCACATTTCTTGCTTCTTTCAAATTACCAATGTGGGACAAGGCAGACACGCAAAGCAACAGACTTGTGGAATCAAACCCACTTCCCTCTTCAACCATGTGTGCAAATAAGTTAACGCCCGATTCAAAATAATGATTCTCAATGGAGGCAGTGATCATGGCATTCCAAAAGATGACATCTTTATCCCTAATTTCATCGAACAAACCACAGCAAGAGCTAAAATCTCCAGCTCGGGAGTAAAGTGTCAGGAGAGAAGTGGCAGTAGGCAAGTGAGCCAAATCGCCAGTCTCGATTGCCAAGCAATGGATAATCATGGCCGTTACAAGATCAGGTGCCAAGTTTGAGCATTTAAGGAGATGGAGATCCGGGATAGCGAATAGCTGGGTGTTAAGCCAAAATTGAGCCCTGTGCGGCATTTTATCAAACGGTTGGTAGGAAGTGGGAAAAAGTGGTGATGACGGCCGCAACTGAAGCGGGAGAGAGGGGTTTGCATTGGCGGGTGAGTTTGGAATTCTAGGTTTTTGGTGCTCATAACGGTAAGTCGTACTGGTAGGGGAGACTTGAGAAAGGTGGCGGGAATAAGGGGATGGACTTATTAAGAAGTTAACGATATTTGATGTTGTTCTTTTACATGCCTGCACTATTTTTGGCTTAACTGCCACAACACTCATGTAGTCAGTGTGCCTCTTCTTGGCTTTGGTTATTTTTCAACCTTATGAGGAACTTTTAATTCTAAAATCATTAGTGCTTGATGGCCGATTAGATGGAAAAGGTAAACCAAAAACTCCTGAGCTTAGAAGCAAAATTTTGAGTGCTGACTCAGAGTTATAGGAGGATAAGCAGGAAATGGGAAAAGCTTATGCTATAGGTACACCAACGAGGGATTTAGCACATAATTTCAAATCATTGACCAACAAAGATGTAGTCTGTACAAACTTTCAACAGAAAAAAACTTGTTTGGGAGTTCAAAAAAATAAAACGAGAGAAGATTATGCTATGGTGCTGCTAGATTCACGTCTGCAACATGTAGAGATTCGTAAGCATGGTCTGTTACTAGGCACCAGTAAATACTTGGAGACGGTTTGTTTCGTTTCCTTATTTGATTAGTGAAGAAAAAAAAAAAAAGGAAAGATGATACAGATCAAAACTTTCATGTTCCAATGATATTATACATAAGTAAAAGATTACACCTTTCAACAATATGGGACTACAATGGGGCTCTCTTGCCATGATTATACCCCCCACGGTTAAATCACAAGTTAGGAACTAAACCAGCTTCACTCGATCTATTTCAACTTCCATGTGTGTGTATTCTTTCTGGAAAAGCTCGGATGCTCTCTGTCTCTTTTCTCGTCTCTTCTTTGCTCTGGCAATACTTGGGAGAAAAAAAACATGCCAGAGGTGAAGCCTTACCAAGGTGGGTGGTCATCCTCTGCAGTTTGTGGCGGCAGTGGTTTCCAGCCAGGTTTCTCATCCCAGTACATGTCATAATATATATGTCCAGGAATGTGATTCTCCACACAGCACCATATACCAGTATAGCGTTTCATTCGGTACCTAAATTTTTCTTCTCTTTTCTGAATCCAACATATGAAATCAAAATAACTGATTATTGAAACAATTCAAATTCTACAATCCACTTCGAACCAGGAAGAAGATTAAATGACTTGCCTTGTCACTAAAACCTAGGAACGCATCTTGGATTGAAGAGAAATGGATGACTTTGACATCCTTGAAGGATGAGAACACGGTCTTGAACTGCATGCCACAAGTTAAATTATGGATGATCAGGAAAGTATGAAAGGAAGATGGACATAATAACTTAGTGTTAATAACTATGCTTCGGTATAAATGGCAGAGAAGCTCATTACACAACAGCAGTTAACAGATTATAACGAAACAGTTGAAACCAGCTGCATTAAAAACTACAGTATGTAGGGAAGCTCAGCACTCAGATATTTTCGAATGAATTTTGTTACTCTACAGTTATCCAACAATTTTCATTTCAAATGAAATACTCAATAGTTTTTCAAATAGCATTTCCATATGGGGCCAAATTTTTCCAAATGGAATTCATCTTCCAACGGATTTAATTAGGCAACGTCCAACAGCTGCACCTTATTAGAAGTAACATGCAATATACATAACAGATAACTTGAAAATTTCACATACCAGTTCTTCGCTGCTCCGTTTTGGAAATCTGAGTATTCCAGATGGGCTTGTCTTGTTTGAAGCATGACAATCTTGAGCACCTTCTTGACAAAGCTGGACATTAAGCCATGACTCTTTCACCTACAGACACCAAAAGGACAGTAAGATGCTAAAAATCGTGTTTATATTATGCCTTGGCAACAATTCCATGGACATATGTTTACATGTTTCGGCAGAGATGGATTGTCCAAAAATGAGTACTCTCTGATACCAATCCCAGGGCCAAATTCCTCCTGTGGCCACTCTTTCAGCATGACATTTACCTGCAGTTCAGTACATATTCTTTAGTTCTAAGATAGTCACGTGCAAGTAGAATACCAGAAAGGAATCTGATGAACAGTGCAGTCTCTCATTTCCCATCTTTTATCCTTACACCAGTCTCTGGTGTTATCTTTTTTAACAGTTGACAAAATTTTCAGCATACTTGTTTACATGGAGCCACAGAGACAGAAAACCCAAGGTTGAAATCACAATAGAACAGAGAAATCAAGAATCAAAGGAGATTCAGGCTTGAACAACAGAAACAGAAAGTGTGGAGGCAACCCGTGAAGTTGGTCAAGAAAGCCAAATGAAGATATAAGTTTGATGCTCACACTCATGGAGCAGAAAACTTTACCAAGAATCTGATGAAGCTGGATGAAAATGACTACATATGTAGAATAAAAAAGTCCAGAGGAATAAAGTTAGTCATATATTCCAAATGACAAAAACGAGATCATCAGAAGCAAGACGTTTGAGGAGTATAATGGATTTGCTCTCTTTCGCTAGTAATTTGACATTTTACCATTCTCATGGTTCTTCTTTTGAACCCTCGAACCTTCTTTCAAGAAAGTGCTAACTGGAAACTTTTCATTTCATAAACTAATTTTCAAAGGTTACAACTAGGTTACGACTTGTGGTACAGCTGGGTGCTAAACTCATCCTGTTGGGTTACTACCATATAATCACATGAGGTTGTGTCAAGCAATTTTTGGTACTACTAATAATCCCAGTAACTGTAACTTTCCCAGTTTGAAGTGATTAGTGCTTTTGTGCACTGCTAAAATGAAAATAATTGTTTCCCCAAGAACACTTGGCTTTCTTTAGCCCTTCCTAATAACATAAGCACTCTTTTCAGGAGTATGGCACATCTGATGCATATGGGGAAATGCTAGGGGAAAAACATAAGTTCCCAGACGTCTACCAATCGCTCTTGCCCCTACTAATAAGCAGATAGATGTTTGGCATACCTCAAATACATGGTCCAACGGGCAGATAAAAGGTTGTCTAGTCATAGACCCTTGCAAAACTCCAGGATGACCAAACCATAGCCTGTCCAACCTGCACCATATTGGAGGCATGACCTGAAATGTAAAAGATTTAGAATTAATCAAGATACAGACTTAAGTAAATTGCTATTGAAGTACCATACATAAGCATCAATTTTTTTTTGAACCTGAAATGCAAGCCAAGTCACACTGAAGCACAATAAGTCTACCTGACTCATGTCAGTAGGCTATACGTGGAAGCTCATTCAGATCATTATTCTCTAGTTTTCTTATCCACATTCTTATCCACCCACAGCTATCAGAAGCCAGTTTATTCTTCTAACTACCGGTTGTAACGGCTACTTCAAAACCTAATGTTATATTTCACTTTTGAATCTGTCTTGACTAATATTTTGAGGGAAAACTGTGCTTCTGATCTAAAACTAAAGTGCATGTCAACATTACTTAAACAGAGTACACAAATTAAAATACTTATACTCTTAAAATTTAATTATGTGCACTTTTTTGTAAACAAAAATTTCAAAACATTTCTACAAAGACATCTTCATAAAGATGTTCTACATGTGCTGCAGATACTTATATAAAGATGTTAGCTTTGTATTTATATCAGATGCATATTGATGATATGAACACCCTCAAGTAGTAACCATAAACACAACAATAAACTTAGTTATTAGTCTTTCACATATTTCTTTTGTTATTTAATCTAGAATCATCATCGTTGTATCAGGAAAATAAGAGCAAATTCCCAGATATGATGTATTTAAAAATTCCACATGGTTTATGTTGTTACAGTGGGCATTATTTTCTTTTCTTTTGAACCTTCTTACCCATATTATCCTAGGGTCCAGTTTGAACCATATACGTCTTAAATCCCTTAATTTTTTAGTTGGCTTCTCAGAAGAATCAAAAGGCCCCTTTTCTTTGCAATATTGTCTCTAAATTACTATTTTAGTATAAAGAAGTTAATTTATAGTTTACAGGAGAATACTGCTGGTAATCATCTCAAAGTACATGAAGAAATCTGCAGTTTCCTAATTCACAAAATTCACATAAGGCACAAGCAAAGCTAAGTAATTTAAGACTTCAAAAATATGGTGAAAGATTTTCCAATATAAATTGTTTCCCGCAAATACAAAATAAAAAACTAGCCAAGGCTGGAAATCCCTCTCACCAGTGTACGATTTAACAATAGAGCAACTGCAAGAGCCAACCTTATTTGTTTTATCTGACAAGATAATAACAACAGGTATTTTGAGATTCAACAAAAGAATATCAATCAAGTGGAAAGTCAAAATGCTACAAAGATACTGCATGCGTACTTGATGATTAAGCAGAGAAAAATGAGATTCAAGATTATGTTCCCCATCTAGTAACATTCGCTTCGGAATAGAAGGCTTGAACGATAGAAAGCCCCCTGCAGACCAAAATATATGTTGAAATGAAGAAACTCTGTTGAAAAAGGACAAACTGCAACATTATCAATTTCTTGCAAGTTCATCAATGCAAGCATATCCAAGAGTCTGGTATTCTATCTTTGATTAACATGAAAGTCCGTATTATACAGGTAATTCTAATGCTTCCTCCAATGAACTATAACATACTGGTGCTTTCAGCATATCTCCCAATGCTACAGATAGCATCATTATGTAAAAATAATTCTTCCCGTTACTTGTAACATGCCATGTTTTAGACTGCACAGAGTTTCAAGCTTGCAACATTTCAAGGGGGCAAGTCCACATGTGACCAAAATAAGAGAAATGAAAGAAGTCAAAAACTTTGGCCTACGAATTGTTTATACCAATCTCTCACATGCTAATAGCATGCAAATTACCTGGTGCATCATAGTACTCTGGTGGATCGTAAAACACCATTGCTTCCCGTAGGCGGTGACGCTTTCCTTCAGTACCGGCATACTGGAATGTGGTATGCACTGCATACGGCTCCAACCTCAATTGTTGATGCATGGCCTGCCAATAGGTCACCAGGCTGAGAACTTGCCAAGGTACATTTGCTTAAAGTATTCACTTCAGCAAAAGCAACAAAATAAAACAGCATTTAACCAAAAAAAAAAAAAAAGAAGGAAAGTCTAAGAGCATAATCAAGAGCATCAAGAAGACGAAGCCAATGTAATGCAAATATTTCGACAATCCAATGTAGCAATCCTACCTGAACAAAATAAGTGTGTCCACTACAAAATATACTTGCTGGTAAAAGTCCCAGCTTGAGATTTCCATCAAATGCATAGAAAAGTCCACTGTCTCCATCAACAGATGGCCCCAACTGTTTGCGTACAATATCATTGAACCCATTTTGATCCCATATCTGATCATCTGCAAGAAGCATATCTTTCCATTCTTTGGCAAGTTTTTTTGATGACTCTGTTGGTCGCCAGTGAAAAATTCCTATATTGTAGGCAGCCGCAACTGTCTAGGTGAAGAAGCCATTTTATTAATAGAGTGACAACAACAAGCAAATATATTAGGTTATGCAAATATCATTTATAAATTTCTAAAATTGACCAATTATTAGAAGCATAGATCTATATATAGGTAAAGAGAGAGTATGAACAGGACTTGTGTAGATTAGTATAGTCTTCCAGAGCTAAAAGGTTTAGTGAATTTTTCATCATGGCTAAACGATGGAAATGTTAGTTAATTGGAGAGAAAGAGTGCAAATTATACCCCCATCAACAGTATATCACCCCGGGAAAGCTGATACGATGCATTCCAAAGTCAAAGTTTGAGTACTACAAAAGATAATCCTTCCAAGACCTAAAACCCAAACCAAAAATTGAGAACACATCTTCAAGCCAGCAAATCAAATTTTTATAACTACAAGAACACCCCGTGTCACAAATAAAAAGGTAAAAAGTCAACACATTATGCAAGAAGACAGCAGAGAGGAGATGGACAAGTTTACTAGTAACCGTAGAGCTCGGTAAAGAAAGAGTTTGTGAGCTTAGAGATATTTTTCACCTTCTTGCCAAACATCCAAACTGTCATCAACAACTGTTGGTACGACTTGATCAGTCGAAGTTAAAACATCTGCATCAGGGTAACGAGCAAGATAGGGCATTGGGTTCTGCACCAGCAGGACAGCAAATAAAATATGATAAACCATTAGACACGTTCCTTATGCGAAAAAAAAAATGCTAAAAAAACAGCATTCAATAAACACTAATGAAATATGAATACAAAGTGGTCTTAATTACTTAAGACTAGCTTCCATCTTTGTTCAGAGAGATTATAAAATTATGTCAGACCACCAAATTGTAAGTAGCTTTCGAAGTCCCCTCCCAAGAACTCATTATTGGTCAAAAGTGAACCAACGGAATCAACCCTGTAACTAATCCACCGCCTCACAATTGAAGGGAAGTACGAATAAGATGATTGGTGTGAATTCTATATACAACAAATGATAGTCCAGTTTGGGACTGAAAGCAACAAAAAACGGGTTAAGTTAGTGGATGCACTTTCTTGCTGGTTAGCAATGGATTTTGATTATAGAGCATTTGGGTTACTACCCAGATAGAAAGGACTTTTCCCAATCTAGATTAGTTTAGGTGTTAGTCCTAGTAGTTGAGCTTTGATTTGAAGCCGCTGTCATTGCTTAGATACATTAAGACAACAAACATTTGAGTTCCGTTTTCGCGGCAAGTGGAAGCTTGGTAGAATGAAATAAATAAACACAAAAACAAAAGAGATCATTATTTGACTGAAAACCATATTAAAGAATCAAAATCAAAATCCAATGACAGTGACAATTCCATACCAAAAGAAAGAATCAAGTGCAAACAGTACCTTCAACCAAACCATGTCAGTATCGCACATCAGTAGCTCGTAACCAAAGGGGAGTATTGCGTCTATCAGAATAACCTTTTCTCTTCCCATCTTATGAAAGGTCGGGGATCCCCATCCAACATCAGCGGTGCTCATGTGGCTGCCCATGTCGAAAACCGGAACACCTTTCCAGTACAAGGCCTCCAACAGCTTGGTGTCCATAGCACCTGCAATATCAAGTAACATCAACGCCGTACAACAGTAATTCCAAACTGCAAAATAGAGATTTTGCCAAAAAACATTGAATAGGCATACCAACAAGAAGATTGGAGACCCCCAAATCCGTCAAGTGTTTAACCCAGGAGAGGATAAAATCCATAAAGGCATAGTTACCAAAGGTGACAACAATGACATTGTCTTTAACCCTTTGCTCAACCAGCTGCTTGGTGAGCTTAAAGGTGGTAAGATGGGGCATTTTCTTCTTGCGTGGGGGAACTTGCCAAATGGGAGGCATCCGTGATATGGCTGGGAAAGGTTGACCGGACGGTGGTTGTCCGGAAAGGTTGGTTCTTTGATCCAAATGAACTGAACCTGCATCTGCCAAAAGCAACAAGTAAAAATGAGAAAACTTGATGTCCGGGTTTGGTTCACTGAAGAATAATTTGGTTTAGGGTAGTAGCAACTACACACTAAAATGGGCTTATGATAACGGTGAAAAAAAAAAAGTCAACTTTTTTGCTGTGTAAAAATTTGTACTTAAAAGAAGAAGTGGTTTGTGCATGAAGTAAACTAAGTGGAGGTGAGAGATTAAATAATACTTGGGAAAGCAATGGAGATGGAGGAGGAGGCTGCGGCGGGGGAGGAGAGCCAGGAGGAGGAGGAGGGAGAGGAGGAGGAGGAGGAGGAGGCGGAGAAGACGTAGAAAGAGGAGAAGATGATCCCAAGGAGGACGGCGGCGTAGATGGTGAGGAAGATAGGCTTAGAATTCGCCACCTCCGCCCACGCCTTCCGCCACATCATCATCACCGTCCCTTCCCTTTCTCTCTCTTCCCTCATCTTCCTCTCTCAAATTTCCTTCCTTAACAACAACAGCTCTTCTTCGTCCTCTTCCCCATTTCTCTCTCTCCCTTTCAATTTCTTCCCTCCAAATCACACACTACAATATTTAACACTGGAACTATTACTAGTATTGTGTGTGATTGTTGATAAATTTTGATTTAATGTAAATGGATCACAAAAAATCAAGTCCAGTGAATGAAAGTTTTGTGTTTTGTTTGAATTTGGGGATTTGATTGGTGCGATTTTCTTCTCTTCTATTAAGATCAAGGATTAAAGGTGTCAATTACTGGTCACTAAGAATAATTTATTTAGGAGAGATGACCTTTTTTTTTCTTGTTATAAATTTTATTAATTAACATAATAATAATAATAATAATAATAAATTCACCTGCTCCCTCTCTCTCTCTCTCTCTGTCATCGATTTCAGTTCAGAGGCAGCGTCTCCGCCTAGCCAACCACCCTACTAACCCTCTCCTCCAAGGTCAACTTCCAAATTTGTCTCACTCACTTTTTTCTTCCCTCCTTTCCATTTATTAATCTCAAAAAAAGAATAAAGAAATTGGATCGGATCTAATTATTATCTAATTATCAAATTTTGGGGGTCCTTATTAATTATTTATATATTGTACAACATGTTCAAGTGCATCTCCCTCAAGTCAAATCAGAATCATTAACATTTTATAACAACATCGTGAAAATTTTTAAGGCTTCTTGTTTGCTTGTAGAAGATATTTGTTGACAATTTTTAATCCCACCCTTTCATTATTCATACTCTGATAAAACTAAAAAAAATATACATGTAAGTTAACTAGATTGGAAAAAAAAATCAATAGAAATTATGTGTTGATGACTAGGTGCCTACCGAGGTAAAGATTTACAGACAATCAAAAAAATATATATATACGGTTGGAAAAAAAAAAAGGTGGGCACGTAATGAGTAATTTTATCACGTGATCTCCCATCCATTTTTGTACTGAATTTTATCTTAAATTTGACTTTAATAGGAAAAATTATTCTGCAAATGCTGAATTGGTATACATATCCACATCGTACATTATAGGCTTTAAATTAGGAATATAAACTTCGACAAAAAAAAAAGGAATATAAACTAGAAGGAAAACTTTGGAATATCTTTTGTTGAATAAAAAAAAGATCACGATTAATAATAGTAGTTGTGGAGTCCAATGCTAAATTTTTTCGGCATGTAATAATGATGACAGAGAGGTGTTTATGAAATCTATTTAATATGTAGTAATTACAATGAGATGAGAGAGGCGAATTCTTGTTATTACATTTAAGATTACAGAGTGCTGAGTCCTTCTGCCCCAGGACAAACAGTCAAACATGGAAATTGTCATTATGCATGTTAGGTTGTGGACAACGAAGTTTTGTAACAAACCCAAAATAATACTAATTGGATTCAGAATAAACTACACTAGAGGATGGACTTTGATAGCAAATACTTAAAAGTTTGAAAAGGATGTGGGATCGGGACCAAATTGTCACAGATCAGGGGGGTGTGGTGCAGCAGATTCACTATGCTAAGTTTGGGAACTAAAGAGAAATAAAATATAGAGAATGAAAGTGGAGGGAATGAATGTGAGTGAAGGAGAATAGCATTTTCTCTTTATAGTGCGAGAGAAGGTTACTTTTAATATTATTTTGACAGAAATTTTAATGAAAAAATTACAATTTCATCTTTCGTTGTTAGTTGGGGTAAAAATCTTAGGAGAACAACATGCCATTTTGTTAATTTTCTCCTCCAATTTTTTCCAGATCGTGGAGACTAAAAATTATGGGCCAGTGATGTGCATGAAATTACGCATATTTTACAGCTCACACTGTCGTCTTTTGGCCTTGCATTCATCCATTATTCATGCATTTAGGTATCAAATCACTTCTTTTACCATCAAAACTACTTTTCCTCATCCTTGGTTGCTTTCAGGTGCAATTTGGAGCTTATTTGGCGATTTTTTGTTCAGCAGCGGTCAAAACTTTATTTTTGACGAATTTCTCCTACATCTTAGTGTTAGTGTAATATGCCCAAAAGCTAATCAATAGATGATTGTACATAGTCATGTAAATACATTAAGGTTATTCCATTAAATATGTTTATGTGATAAACGCTTGCACATATTTATAACCCTAGAATATTTTATATTTTTAAATATCCCTAGTCGATTATTATTATGGATGGGTTGTAATAATAAATTAAGACTAGCGTATGTTGAGAATTATATGAGATATGAATCTCACATACGGGTACAAGTTAGAGAACTTGTGGTCTGGACTGACCCGACATAAGAACACTACATGGAACGTTATATGATTGTCATTAGTGGTTCTTATATGTATTGTCCTTAGACCTGAGATCATCAAGGTTCCCAACATATGAGTCATATACTTTGATATTACTCTTGGCTATTCGTAACTGAGTAGACCTTAGTGTAATCATTGGGTATATGATATAATGTGTAGTGGGTTTTGTATGATCAAGATGGAATTCGTCCAACCCATATAAAAAGTATATTATCAGTTGGGCCTCTTGATAGAGTTGAACTGTAAATGCATGGCCATGCTCGGATTATGTGATATGGTGATATCATTAGTATCCGTTTTACACATTTAACTCGGGGATAAAGAAAATTAGATTAAACTTATACGAGATTGACGTATTCCATGTCTCGTGTTTGATCTTGATAATGGGACGAAAGGACGATGACATGTTCGAGGCATAATGAATCAGTATTGATCTTGTCGTTTGGGTAGCAATGATGTGTTGCTAGACACCGCTCATTGTTTATAATTGTAAAAATGAAATTTTACAATTATTGCCAAACGTTACAAGTGCCTACAGGGTCACACACTTAGAACTGATGATTCAAGCTGGTGGTTGAACCATGATTGGACCGTGGTTGGACTAGGGTCATTTTGGTTCACTAATTGTCTGAATTATTGAACCAGAATTAGTGATGTGATGTGTTGATATATGATAATGCATTAGTGGTAGACAAGATAATGGGAATCATAATCATGATAGATGGTGGACCATTATGTTGGCCATTATGTTGGCCATTGTCTCTATTACTTTATGCACTAGTGGAGGTGGGTAATCAGATTATCTTGAGCTTGCATTTTGAGTTTTTCAGACTTGTAAGAACACACACACACACTCCTTTCTTTGAGAAAGAAAGAAAACACCACAAACACAAGTTCAAGCTCCCGGAAATCTGCAGCTAGCACTGTTGTTCGGGAGTGCTCGGGTTGGTAATCGTGAGACGATTTCCGGCTAGTTATCGACGGTTCGTGTGGATACCGTAGAGGAGCAGGATTTCTGTCCGGTTCTTGCTGATTCAACCAAACAGTTGAGCGAAAGACCTCAACCAAGCAAGTTACGAAAAATTGTTATTCGGTTTACTCTGTTTCACATGGATCCTCCATGAGTTCCGGATTTTTCCGCTGCATTTTGATTGTCAAGTTTGCATGCCCGGTCACTTACACTTAGGAGTTTGAAGTCGGTGTATTTGGAAGTTCCCTCTTTGAAAAGAAGTTTATTTTTGCCACTTTTATGAAGATTCCTTATTCTCCAAAATTTAGGATTTTTAATTGAAGACTATATAAGTATGACGAGATAAAACCCTAAGGACACACGTTATCTACTACAAGAAGTCGGCAAGAAGAATTTTTGAAGATTAGAAGAAAAGTGATTCGCTAGGTTTTTATTCTTGTCATGTTGACAACCATGTTTTTACTATTTTTTTATTTCTCCATGAACTAAATCTTCTATCTAGGGTCAAGGGATATAGCTACAGATTCATGTTTAGTTTATAATTCAGTTTCTGGTTTTCTTTGATTCTTTTCTATCTTGATTTGATATAGAGAGCTTAACAATGTCTACGGCCTGATCACCCATAAACACTACCTTAGACGACTTAGTGACGGACCTAATGGTGAAATTAGGAACTCAGAACGTTCTATATCAGACCTCTACCTTACCTGCTGTCGAAAGAAGTTTTTAGGGTAGTTGAAGATAACAGCGCCCGGCACAGCGACACTGCACCCTAGGAAAGAGCTTCACTGGCGAAAGCGGGCTGTTCGGAACTAGGGTAGGTTTGTTTCTATATATGACAATAGTAATAAACACTTTAGGTCAGGTTGCCCTTCAAGATAGGGGAGTTAAAGCACCAGAACACGGGTTTGTAGTCCGAAAGCGACGCTGTAGTGAATCCCAGAAAACCTAGGTCTCCCATTACTGCTTTCTTCACCTCCAAAACTCAATCTTAGTTAATTTACTCTACTTTAATTTACTGCCGATTTAATTTACTATTTAATTTATTGTTTATTTAGTTTATTAATTACAAACACTGCTTTCACATCTCGATATATATTTATTTTCCTGCCTATTTTCAGTCTAATCAATTGAGAAGTGCTAAGGACAGTATTATTTTCCAGTCTTTGTGATTCGACCTTGTTTACTACAGCAGCGCTGTATACTTGCAGCACGTTTTGCGATGAACAGCCAGAGAGAATGAATTCTCTCCACATTCTCCTGCTCTCCCAAACGAGTGAATTTGTATTGAAAATAGTGAATTCTCTCCAATATTTTGATTTACTGCCCACTCACCCATCTCCTTAGGCAGTGTTTGTTTCGGGGGACTTAGACCAAGTCCAAGTTCGCGTTTGGTGAACGGACTTGGGATGAGTCCATATGGACTTTCGTGGATTCGAGTCCCTTGATCGTGGTACTTGGGCCTAGACTCGAGGCCACAGAAAAAGGTGTGGCCTCGGAGTCCAAGCGCGTTGGACTCCGATTTTCTGACCTTAATACCCTCACTCATTTTTCATAATTCCCAAATAACCAGGCACAAAACCACCTTTTTCTTCTAAAAAATTCCCAAACCCAATTCAGTCTCTAGCTCTCTCTTCTCTGCTCTCCCTCTTTGAAACTAGGTAATAGATTGCTTCTCTCCTGCCACCACCCACCTCTTCTTCTCTCCCGTCAACACCCACACCTCCTTCCTCCGTGATTTCTCTCCCACCCTCGGCCCTCTTCTCTGTTGTGTGTGCCTTTTCCTCCTAATGCAGGAGCATACTTGCAATTAATGCTACCCACATTGGTTAATGCTCACAATTAATACTATCCAAAAGGTGATCACTGAAAGAAGATTTTCTTCATCCAATTATTAAAGCAGCAAAGCATACAAGGATGGGTGAATTTATTAGCAGAGACTTTGTCAAAAAGTCTATGGCACCGTCCTATGCTATGGCTATGACACCGTCCTATACTATGGCTACAAAAGAGATATTTAAAAATTAGTATTATGCATGAATTCATATATGTTTGTATGCTAGCATTAATGATGCGCGTGAATCTTTTGTTTGTTCCTTTGTGTCTGCATGTGCATGGCTATCACCTTGGCTTTGCTATATAATGCCATGAAGTGTAAGCCTTAGAGGCCAGTGAGTGATATTGAAAGTTTCTGTCCGGTTAAGAGTTTATACTCTTGTTTTTTTTGGTTCATTGCTCTAAGGAGGATTCCTTTGAGTTTTGAGCTAAAACTCTTATCTCCTTTCTAATTTTTCTTTGAGTGGTGATTATCTATATCTCTTGGAAGTTTATTGAGAGTGAGTGTTATAATCAAAATATTTAAGGTAGTGATAATCTGTATCCTTAAATGTTTTGGTTACATGTATCCTTAAATATTTTGGTTACCCCCACACATCCAAATCAAATACTCTTTAATTCATTCCTTGGTCTGGCATCAATTTGGTAGCGGAGCATTTGGTTTCATGGCACCTAAAAAAAATAAAGGTGTTGTTGGAACTTCACGCCAAGAGCCAACGTTGCGTGATATCCAAATGGAGGAATTAAGGAAGCAAGTGCAAGAGCTGCAAGGTCGAATTAGAGACTATGAAATTCGGGAGCATGAACACACACGACCTGAAATCATAACCAATAATTCATCCGATGAAAAAGAGGATTTTAGTCCTTTTTCTCAAGAAAAAAGTCCAGCTTTAGAAGAGGAAGTTGTGTCTTACCGTTCACTTCCTCGTACCCATAATCATCACAAAGACTTCCATATGAAGGTAGAAATACCTGATTTTGAAGGAAGACTACAACCCGATGATTTTCTTGATTGGTTAAATACCGTCGAGAGAATTTTCAAGTTCAAAGATGCTCCTGAAAATCTGAAGGTGAAATTAGTGACGATAAAGCTACGAAAACACGCTTATATTTGGTAGGAGCATTTGAAGAAACAAAGAGCTCGTGATGGAAAATCACCCATTTCTACATGTGCAAAATTGAAGAAGGTTCTTAAGCGAAAGTATTTGCCTGAAAATTTTAGGCAAGATTCTTTCCTTAAGTATCATAATTTCAAGCAAAGGGAGCTGTCCGTGGAAGAATATACAGCAGAGTTTGATCATCTCATGCTACACTGTGATGTTCTTGAGCCCAAAGAACAACTAATAGCTCGCTATCTTGGAGGACTTCGAGCTAAAATTGGCGATGTTGTCCAATTGCAGCCTTATTGGACTTATAATGAAGTGGTGAAGCTTGCACACAAGGTGGAAAAACAGCTCAAGGAGAGGCGAGGATCCTATTCTAAAGTCTCTAATACGGAGCCCTCTAACCTGGGAAGTACTTCTAGCCCCAACAAGTCAGTAACTGCCTAGAAGACGGTGAATCCTAAGCCAACTGTTGGAGCGAAGAATTCAACTTCTTCGACCACACAACAAACTCCGAAGGCCAACTCTCGATAATGCTTCAAGTGTCATGGTTTTGGTCATATTGCATCTGATTGCCCGAATCAGAAAATTGTTTCTTTGGTACAAGAAGAGATTGAAGAGGAGACTGTAGAGGAAGATAAAGAAGAACTCGAAGAGGAACACGTAACATATGCCGATGAAGGTGATTCTCTAGTCATTCGAAGAATTTTGACTATGGCAGAAGTTGAAGCTAATGATTGGCTTCGAACAAATATTTTTCACACTCGGTGCACTTCACACAACGAAGTTTATGACGTCATCATCGACAGTGGAAGCTGTACAAATGTTGTAGCAACTCATATGGTGGAAAAATTGCAGCTGAAATCTGAAGCACATCCACAACCTTACAAACTCTGGTGGTTACAAAAAGGAGGCGATGTCAAGGTAACAAAACGATGCTTAGTGCAATTTTCCGTTGGTAAAAATTATGAAGATGTTGTTTGGTGTGATGTGGTACCTATGGATGCTTGTCATTTACTCTTGGGTAGACCATGGCAGTATGATATAAAAGCTATCCATGATGGATTCAAAAATACCTATACCTTCGTGAAGGATGGTGTTAAGGTTGTTCTCGCACCACTAAAATCGAAAAATATTTTCAAACCTATTTTAGGGGAGAAAAATAATCTACTTTCTAGTAAGGAAGTCAAGAAAGCTATACATGAGGAAGAAAACATTTGTGCTTTTATTTTTGTGGAGGATTCTTTGTCTTCACAGGAAAATGTGCATCCATCAGTGCAGCCTCTACTTCAGCAATTTCATGATGTAATTCCAGAAGATATTCCAAGTGGTTTGCCACCCATGAGAGATATTCAACATTGTATCGACTTGGTTCCTGGTGCAGTCCTTCCTAATAAAGTAGCACACCGGATGAATCCAACAGAAAGCAAAGAATTGCAGCAATAAGTTGATGAACTTGTGGCTAAAGGATTAATACGTGAAAGTATGAGTCCTTGTGCTATACCAGCCCTTTTGGTACCAAAGAAAGATGGGTCATGGCGTATGTGTGTTGACAGCCGAGCAATCAATAAGATCACCACTAAGTATCGATTTCCTATCCCTTGACTTGATGATCTTCTTGATCAATTGCATGGAGCAAAGGTATTCTCAAAAATTGATCTTCGTAGTGGCTATCATCAAATTAGAATGAGGGCAGGAGATGAGTGGAAGACGGCTTTCAAGACTCGCAATGGTTTGTATGAGTGACTAGTCATGCCATTCGGATTATCTAATGCTCCAAGCACTTTTATAAGACTCATGACTCATGTTTTTAGACCATTCATAGGAAATTTTTTTGTTATCTACTTTGATGATATTTTGATCTATAGCAGGTCCCATGAAGAGCATTTGGATTATCTGCACAAGGTGTTTCAGACCTTGCGAGAGCAAAAGCTATATGCCAACCTGAAGAAGTGCCACTTCTTTATAGATAATGTTGTCTTCCTTGGCTACATTGTCTCATCCACAGGAATCATGGCAGATCTAAGCAAGATTGAAGCTATTTTTAGTTGGCCAAATCCAACTTCTTTGCATGACATAAGGAGTTTTTATGGCCTTGTCTCTTTTTATCGCAGGTTTATTCGAGGCTTTAGCACTCTTATTGCCCCAATCACAGAGTGCTTGAAAGGAGGATCATTCAATTGGACGAAAGAAGCCCAAAAGAGCTTTGAGCTTGTGAAGAAAAAAATGGCAGAAGCTCCAGTCCTAGCTCTTCCAAATTTTGACATCATTTTTGAAGTGGAATGTGATACTTCAAATGTTGGCGTTGGTACTGTGCTCAGCCAAGAAGGAAAGCCCGTTGCTTTTTTCAGTGAAAAGTTGAGTGACTATCGAAGGAAGTATTCTAATTATGATAAGAAGTTCTATGCAATTATTAGAGCTCTTGATCACTGGAGTCATTATCTACTTCCAAAAGAGTTTGTTCTCTACACCGACCATAAAGACTTGAAATACTTGAGCAGCCAACACAAGTTGACAAAACGACATGCTAAATGGGTTGAATTTTTGCAGCCGTACACTTTTTCTCTCAAACACAAGTCTGGAAAGCTCAATCAAGTGGCTCATGCTCTTAGTAGAAGGCATTTATTGCTTAATACTATGGAGACCAACTTCGTTAGATTCGATGTAATAAAGGAGCTTTCTCAAGATGATGCTGATTTTGGCTCAATTTGGCAAGCTTGTTTTGAAGGATCCATTGATCACTATTTCAAGCAAGACAGTTTTCTTTTCAAAGATAACAAGTTGTGCATTCCTCAGTGTTCATTAAGAGAGGCAATTATCCGAGAAGCACATGGAGGAGGTCTTGTAGGTCATTTTGGTAGGGATAAGACTTTGGCTCTTATTCAAGAAAAATTTCTTTTGGCCAAAAATGACAAGAGATGTTGCACGTCTTGTGGAATGATGCGGCATCTGTCATAAAGCCAAGATGCATGTACAAAATACTGGCTTGTATACACCACTTCCTATTCCTAACTCACCTTGGGAAGATGTCAGCATGGATTTTGTTCTTGGACTTCCACGCACACAACGTAACAAGGATTCAATCTTTGTTGTTGTTGACAGATTTTCCAAGATGGCTCATTTTATTCCATGCAACAAAACAACAGATGCAAGCCATATTGCTGATCTCTATTTTCGTGAAGTTGTCAAACTTCATGGAATTCCCAAGTCCATCACTTCAGATCGTGACACCAAATTTTTGAGTCACTTTTGGAGAACACTGTGGAGGAAATTTGGTACTAAATTACAATTTAGTACATCTCATCTTCCTCAAACAGACGGACAAACTGAAGTGGTGAATCGAAGTTTGGGAAATCTTCTAAAAAGTTTGGTGACGAAGAATGTCAAAGAGTGAGATTTTCATCTTGCTCAAACTGAATTTGCTTACAACCGATCGAAGAGCCAAACTACAGTTCATTCTCCTTTTTAAGTGGTATATGGTCTAAATCCTAGTAGTCCGTTGGATTTAATTCCAATTCCGGTTAAAGAAGGATTTAGTGGAGATGCAAGTGAAAAGGCGCGGGAGATCAAATAGTTGTATGAAAAGGTGAGAGCTCACATTGAAAAGCAAACTGAAAAATATCGTGAGGGTGCAAATAAATTTCAGAAACCAGCAGCATTCAAAGAAGGTGGTTTGGTGTGGATTCACCTACGAAAGGAAAGGTTTCCTGGTAAAAGAAAGTCAAAACTCTCTCCCCGAGCCAATGGTCCATTCAAAATTTTACAGCCAGTTTGAGAAAATGCTTATAAAATTGAACTTCCTGGAGACTATGGGGGTTTCTACAACATTTAATGTGGCAGACTTATACCCATATAAGGCAGATATTAGAGATATAGCCTCGAGGGCGAGTCTTCTTTTAACTGGGGAAAATTAATATAGGAGTATACTTGCAATTAATGCCTTGCAATTAATGCTACCTACATTGTTCAATGCTCACAATTAATACTATCCAAAAGGTGATCACCGAAAGAAAATTTTCTTCGTCCAATTATTAAAGCAGCAAAGCATGCAAGGATGGGTGAATTTATTAGCAGAGACTTTGTCAGCAAGTCTATGGCACTGTCCTATTCTATGGCTATGGCACTGTCCTATGCTATGGCTACAAAAGAGATATTTAAAAATTAGTATTATGCATGAATTCATATATGTTTGTATGCTAGCATTAATGATGTGCGTGAATCTTTTGTTTGTTCCTTTGTGTCTGCATGTGCATGGCTGTGAATACCCGACCCAAAATCACTTGGGCCTATTCACCTAATCCTTTCACCTTCTTCCTTGGGTCAATCCCATAACATTGGAGTCGCCACCCAAGTTTTATTAAGGACAAAACTTGGGAAAAACCTTAATATGACTTTTTTAGGCTACATGGTCATGGCGAACTAAAGTTATGGGATCAAGGGTTCGTCACAGATGGGAAGGTGTTAGGCACCCATCCGTGTTGGGTCGAGACTATGTGTAATTATAAAATGCAAGTGTGCCTGGTGCAAGTGTGCATATGTGGAAAATAAAGAGAAGGGGAGAAGAAGAAGATTTGGCTTGCATCCCGTTGTAAGACCGGGATTACCTACGTACCCGAGTGATCGGGATCAAAGCCACGTAGTTCTAAACATGGCACAAATTAGCCCCTTACATCATTAAAAGTATTAGCATATAGTCAACAAAGATTAATCAAAAAGAGGGTTTAGTGTTACCTCTTGTAGCCCTCCTCTAGCTCCTTGCAATGGGTTGAGTTCTACACCCACCTTCTTGCCGCTTCTAAGCTCTATGGTTGATCCTCTTCTTGACCTCTCCTTGCTGGACCACTGCTAATGCCTCCCACAAAAATCCTCCAGAGTTTCTGCCTAAAGAATGTGTTTCTAGGCTTGGAGAAGTAGAGTTTCTCCAAGCACTCAAGGCTTATAGGTGTGTATGTCAGAAAAGTGTGTCCTCCCTGAAATATGAATGTGGTGTCCTATTTATAATGTTCTGGGTGAGTGCAGGGGCGTGGACCTCTTAATGATGAAGATCTTGGCTGAAAATCTGGGCCAAAACCGTGTAGAATCGAATTAGGAATGAAAATCGGCAAAAAATCAGTTTCTGGGTGCCCATGTCCGCCAAGACTTGGTGGTCAACCCTAAGGACCTGGCGGTCATCCCCGCATGTCCGCCAGGACCTGACAGTCATCCCTGCATGTCCGCTAGGACCTGGCGGTCATCCCGAGAAGGCCGCTCAGCACCTTCGATTTCACGCGTTCTATCCTTTTTTTAGCCCCTAATCCCCAAATTTCTCCCTGATTTGATCCTACCGCGTAATCAACTCCTAATTAACCCAGAATCACTACATTACTTGATGATTACTCCTCTAAATCATTTCATAACTAATTGATTAGACATTAACACCCATTTTAAGCAAAATCATACCAAAAACACAAAATCTAATCAAGAGATGATTTAATTCTGATTTTCCACGAAAATTAGAGCTAAAATTAACCGACAAGAAATATGCTAATGGGCTCATTAAACGTTGGAGAATTCTTATTTCATTAACTTGGGCCTCTCATTTTATTCCTATCCTAAAAATGAATCATCTCATCACACTTGGATTGAAACTAAATCAGGAAGCCCAATAAACTAAAATATATATTTTAGTTTAATAAACCTTAATATATATTTTAAACTAAGATTAAATCATCTCATTTATCCTAAAATTTGAATATATATAGGTTTAAATTACCAAAATATATTAATTCTACTAAATTAAATTTTTAATATGCATTAACCTAGGACCAAATCATCTCATTAATCCTAAGTTCCAGCATGTTCGACATCTAATTTTAGTAGAAAATACATGGGTCAAATTTGGATGTTCACAATGGCAATCACCTTGGCTTTGCTATATAATCCCATGAAGTGTAAGCATTAGAGGCCAGTGAGTGATATTGAAAGTTTTTGTCCAGTTAAGAGTTTATACTCTTGTTTTTTTTTTTGGTTCATTGCTCTAAGGAGGATTCCTTTGAGTTTTGAGCTAAAACACTTATCTCTTTTCTAATTTTCCTTTGAGTGGTGATTATGTGTATCTCTTGGAAGATTATTGAGAGTGAGTGTCATAATCAAAATATTTAAGGTAGTGATAATCTGTATCCTTAAATATTTTGGTTACCCCCACACATCCAAATCAAATACTCTTTAATTCATTCCTCACTCTGGCGTCACCTCCTCACTGCTTTCTCTTCTCTTTTCCCGTCTCCCTCACGCTCGCGACATGCCTCCACCGTCTATTCTCCCACACAGGCATTCTGCCACCACTTTCCATCACCGCCCTCCCCCTTCTTCTTCTTCTCTCGTTCTCCTCTGTCCTCCCCTTCTTCTACCCTCCACTGATTTTAAAAATCCCCAAATTAAACCCTAGCTCAATTCGAAATTATCCCCAAATTGATTTTTCAAAACCCTAATTCTACAATTGTCCAATTAACCCTTAATGTGACTTTAATTCGTGGAATTAGTGTTAACCCACTCGCATTCTTACTATGTTTAACACCTATCCACGTTCATTGATTCTTGAAACAAGATACAAGGATTTACGAGATAGCTCTGCAAAGGGAAGCATTGTTAGCTCGGGTATGATAGTGTTTTTGATTGCGTTTGCGTTTGAATTGTTGTTGGTGAATGGACATGTAGCACTTTCTTAAAGCCTGGAATTTTTATGTGTTGTTGCTATATTTTATGTTTGAAACTGATGATCGTGATGGTAAATGAGATTGTTTGAAATTAACGATCAGTGGTTTTCCTGGGAGGTAGAACGACATTCTTGTCTAGTTGTCCTGCTTCTATCTTCCTTTTTTGTTTTTGTTAATTTGGAGCTGTTGATAGAGTGACATTTAGTAGATATGTAAATCTGTGCCTTTCTTGTATTGGTAGTTGATGTTTTCTTTTGAAGTGTGTTAGTATTGCTTCTTCATTTAGAGACAAACAGAACACATGTTTCTTTGAGTGGGAGTTGGGATAAAGTGTCATCATCTGGTTATCAGACCCCTAAATTTCCAAGTTTTGTTCATTAATCAAAGAGAGTAGTAGTTGTAAGTGGCCAATTTATTATAAAATTGGAATCAAAAGCCATGCTTTTGTTCTATTCTAATGTTGCAATAGTGGAAAATCAATTTTCAATTCTTTTGTATTTGGTACCACACCCTACCCCCCCCCCCCCCCCCCCCCCCCCTTCACCCGCAAATTTGCTAAATTTGAATAATTTGTTAAGCCTTGCAGTCAGTGTGGGTTCGTATGAATCTCTATTGTTAATCCTTGTATGTTGATAACACCTATAATTTCAGTTGATAATTCCCTTTGTATGCTCTAGTATTCTGTGTTTGGCTTGACCAATATGACAAACATATTTTCTTGTCTTAATTTCCAACAAACATAACTTTTTGTATTCCAAATTATAATGTATCATTTGGACCCAATGGACTTACCTGCTAGGGCTGTTTAGGATGTTGCATGTGAAGACCATTTGATGGTGTTACTGTTTCTTGATCCTAATGACATTCCTTCTTGTTTAGTTTTTTAAATCTCTCTACATGTGCTCTTCAGTTAAATTTGTTAAGTTTTTTAAGCTTTATTTGACGTAATGATGTCCCCAAAGAAATTGATTACAAACTACATAGTCCAAAATGATAGTTCTAAAGATAGTATAAATTGTCATTGTGAGATTAGTGGCTAATTAAGTAATTTGTTTCGCTGAAAGGCATATTACTACAACCAAGCATGATAGACAACCAAACATCATTCCTCTGGACTAGCCTTAAGTCCACACTGTATAGTCCATACAACCAAACGCAGTCTGGACTAGTCTAGTCTAGTCCAGGTCCCTATGGACTTGGACTTCTCAGTCCCCCATTCCAAATGGAGCCTTATGAACTTAGGCTGACTAAGCCCAAAAACATAAAGACTAAGCCTACACAATACATTAAGTGGTTAGCTTAATATACAAGTAAATCCCTCACTATATAGTCCATGCCCGTACACAATCTTACCCAACACTAGGACTCTTGTGTACACAAGTCCCGGGTGGTGACATTCTCCACCACCTATACTGGCAACATCCTCGTTGCCATTCACCGATAGGCAGCAATCCATTGCCCGAACTTCTACAACTTGTGCTCGCATTCCTATCATGTCGAATGACCACCTCGCCATCTTACAAGATACTCGACCACTGGTGTGTCCGTACCATGCCCCCAGATAAGTCTATCTGCCAAAATCTGTACAATAGGAACCCTCATAACCTATGTAATTCTAACCCCCGAACTCGTCCCTGACACAACCCGCATTGCTGTAAGAGCCCGCTTGTTCAAATCACTCTCACGTGCTGCGTACACTGTGAAGTCTTGCTTATCCCCATAAAGTACTATCTTTCCTTCCGTAGCAAAGACTTCAGCCCGTTTAGAAATTCCATCCCAAGAACCACTCAATAAGCATATATAGGCACAACATTAAAGCTAACCTTAGCATGCCACTCGCCTGTGTCAACCTTGACATCATGCGTAACTCTAATAACGAGTTATTCCCCATAATTTGACAACTTCAAGACACTGTCTACTGTCCTATATCGAACCCCCCAATCCCTTTGCAATCTTGTCTTACACAAAGTTATGAGTCGCCTCGGTATCCACTAAGACATCCAACTCTTCCCTATAAATTGACTTTGAGAAACATCTTCCCCTTATATTGCACATGTCTAGATGAATCCACGACCCCCAACATCTTCAAAGTAGCTATTCTGACCTCAGATTCTTGTTCATCCCCAGAGTCTGCATTTACCCGCTTTACTACCGATATTATTCTTCTTTGGACATTGGAATTTCCATTGAGGTCCCTTGTAGAGAAAGTACCTTACCGTGTTACTTTTCTCCTACTTGACATTCTCTCCACCACCTTTGTCAACCAGGTCCCGTGTTGGCAACTGTTTACACTCTAGTGTCCCTACGAAATCAATCAAAGAGTCAGGAACGGTAATGACCTTCGATAATATCTTCACCCCTTTTTTATCCAGCTCATTTCTTGTTCAAAGCTTTAGACTACCCATGAAAGTAAATAGTGCCTCTGTTTTTGGCATGTTGTTCTCCAAAAGTAACTCCGGAAACTTCTAGACATGCTGCAGAATACTATCTCCTTGCCTGAGCCATCGTAACATGTCTTGTGCCTCTCACTCAACATGTTGTGGATGACACCGTGTCTTGAGTTCCTAGTTGAACCCATCCCATGAAGGAAGCTCCTCCTCTAATCAAATATTAGACATCTTGTGTTGCCACTATAACTATACAACTTTAGAGAGATACATTGCACTGTTTGCACCTTCTTCGGCTCCTCGGTGATGGTCAACCTAGCAAAGTATGATTCTAGCTTGTCAGAAAATCACACCAAGGTTAGAACCTTAGTCGCAAATTTTTTCCACCCGCACTAAGCACTCTCCATGAATGAACCCATGCAAGTTCTAAGTCGACAAGGCAATTAATAGAAAAGGTTAACTATGACAAAACCAACAGAAACTAGGAATTTCTTTAAGAAGTCATGTGTGTAACAAGAAAATGAACCATAAAATTGAATCGACTCTAATCTTCTATTTCACAATAACAAAGTCGACTAGTCCAACAACCTCCGAAGAAAAGTCGACTAGCACAAAAGTAAAGAGAAACACCTTCGTTACCTCTACTCCACATGTCGACTCCTTCAGGCTTGGATTACGTCTTCTCCTTGTTCTGCTCCGCTAACACTTATCACGGACCAAGGGTGTGGTGCAACGGATTCACAACCCTCTCCATGCAGCACAAGCTAGATCGTCCCTAACCTGTAAGCCTTCCCACATGTAAGCACAAAGAGAGAATCAAAATAACATAAAAGTGATGCACATGAAATATGCATGGTTTTAGGCATGATTTTAGATATATTTTCTCTCAATTCATCATGACTATATGCCTTACTTTGTATTATTTTGTCATATTCCCTTAAATTCTATCCCTTACTGTATGATTAGTGATTCTATGTGTATTTTGAAGGATTTTGGAGATTTTATTAGAGAATTCAAAGAAACAGCCCCTGGCACAGCATGAGCTTGTTTCGGGCCTGTTGTTCATTGTAAAATCAGTGAAAAAGCCACGAATCCCCCTCCAATCACAAGTTATCCACTGGATTTCACCACCTTTACCTTGATCCACGAAGCCATCACGACCACTACATCAATCTCAAGAAGAGCTGAATTCAATTGTGCAGAAAAAGGGAAAGAGAATGCACACAGCCTCAGGCACAGGCCCAGCACAGGCTGAGCCTGTGGAATCTGTAGATGACCAGGAACGCAGAGAAAAGAATATAAAACTCAGCCACTTGCAGAGCTTCACCACTTACAAAGCCTTCAACTCTGCAATTATGACCTGAGCGTTTCAGAAGACTTTAAGCATGGGAAAGAGGGGATAATCATTATACCCAAGGAATATTACAGTTAAACAACTATTATCCTCCCCTTAAGTCTTCCAAATCTGCAGATTTGCAGATTTCACCCTATCGGCACACCTCCCATGATGCCTTATCTCGAGGAGCAAGATGGGCAACTGAAACTCAACTTGCCCAACTGCCATGCCTTCCAGCACGTGGGAGAAGAGAGGAGAAGAAGATCCATGCCTATAAATAAGAAGAAAGAAGGAAGAACTGGGAATCGAAGAACCCATCGATTAGTACCCTAAAACTGCAGAAGTTTTTGGAGCAAAGGGTTTAAAGGGAAACACGATTTTGCAGCCTTCTATGGACAGAAATCGTGTTGTCCCTACCCTACAGATTTGTTCCACTTCTTATGTTGACCTCAACCCCCATCTATTTTGTAGCCTTAATTATGAACTACACAACCCCTCTTAGGTTGAAGGGGTGAAGCATGTTTCTATTTTTAGTGCAATAAATTGCTCTTCTTACGTTTTTAACTCGATTTTCTTGTTTGGTTGTTATAAACTTGCTCCATGTTTGAGTCTTGATCAAACCCATACATGATTTTAGGTAGCTAGGTGAAGGACCGAAAGGAGAAACCATAGTTGCTAGAGCAACAACAATCAATCCTTAGTTCTTAGTTTTGAAATAAATTAGGAGCTAATTGAGGAATTAGCCTCAACACCAATTCTTAAGCCCCTTGGTTTGACCGATGCGAAAATATTAGGATGAGTGAGAATCTTGGGAGGAACCTATGAGTGAAAACAAGTGGGTTCAGTATAGGTTGAAAGCGCCTGCAAGAACCAACATTATAATCGAATTGTGTTGTCCACAGGCTCAACCATAGAGTCAACCACAAGCTCAGCACTAGCTCAGCCTGTGGCAGCACAGTCGAAGAGATAATGCCATTTTAATCTGATTCTTGATTGACTTTTGAGAAGCCTATTCTAAATCAAGTAGCAGCTTGGTGAAGGACCGGAAGGAGAAGCCAAGCACGCTAGACCAACAAAAGTCAGCCTTCACTCCCTAGCCGTTCGAAAGAAGGTAGGGAGAGACTGTGGGTAACCAGCACCAACACTAAACTTCACCTTTAAGTGGACGTCTATTCTAGTGACAGGGGGTAGATGGAAACTTGAGGAACTATCAATAAGATCGAAAGCCATTGGTAGTACCTTAGGTTGGGAGCCCCTTCAAGATATTTTATTAAACACAGGCCATCAAACAGGCTCAGCCTGTTTTGAGGCTGTTGAGCAATTTAAGACATGAACCAGGACATGTGAACCCCGGACGCCTAAGACTTCACCAAATCTGATCTTTTCCTACCACAACACTTTTATTACTTTCTACTTTTGCTCATTTTAAATTTCAATTTGCACTCACCCAAATTTCCACTTCTGATTAATTGCTTCAAGCCTAATTCGTCTTAAATTAAGGAGTAACAGGCTCATCCCAGTCCCTGTGGATACGACCTTGATAGAGTACTACAACTACCCATGTGCACTTGCAGGACTCACTCCACATCAAGTTTTTGGCGCCGTTGCCGGGGACTGGAGCTTGTTTCTTTTGCTTCTTATTTGATTTATTAAGCTTTTTATTACTTACCCCTTTTCTTTTTCTGAGTTCGAAGTTTTCAGGTGGTGCATGCCCCAAACCAGGAGCAAGCAACCAGCTCTGATCTTCCACCAGGAAATTGAAAAGAAAACCCGCCAGATTCGCAAGCAAAAGCAACAAAACATGGCGGACAGACCCAACGAAGGAGCGCACCAGGGCATTGATGATGGTGGATGGTGGTTGTAGGAGCTGGGACATGGGAATGTAAGGTCGAACAGGCTTAGCCTGTTCGACCTTACATTCCCATGTCCCAGCTCCTACAACCACCATCCACCATCATCCACAATAGTATAGCCATTCCTGATGTAGATGCTCCGTATGAGATCAAGACCAACTTGCTGAGCATGGTGGAACGGCATACCTTTGGAGGCACACCCTCTGAAGATCCAAACTCGCACTTGCAAAACTTCCTGCGAGTGTGCAGTACAGTGAACATAGTAGGGATGACCGAGGAGCAGCTATACATGAGAGTTTTCCCATTCTCACTCAGAGAAGCAGCATTCAAATGCCTGAACAACCATGAAGCAGGCCATTTTACTGACTGGGACAGTCTAGTCATTAGCTTTCTTGAAGGAATACCATCCCTCAAGCAAGGCTGCAAGTTTGAGGTAACAACTTATTGGTTTTTTCCAGCGCTATGAAGAGTCAATTCGAGATACCTAGGAACGCTTCAAGGGACTACTAAGAAGATGCCCAATATATTTAGTGGTCAACTTAACATATAAATAAATCCTTTACTATACAGTCTAAATTGGTACACATTCTTACCCAACACTAAGATTCTTGTGCACACAAGTCCCTGGTCGTGACAAAATACTTTTTTTTCTTTTTTCTAGCAATGTGGCCATTGGGCTCCATTATCATTATTTGTTAAGATCTCACTAATTCTCTATTTAAATTTCTATACTCAATAATTTTCTTTTATTGCTAATTGGTTTATAAAGTAAAATTTATGATTAGAGATTGATATCTTTTCCCCCTAGGATTGAGAATGTAAACTAAATCTAGGCTCTCTGCCTTTTTTTTTTTTTCAAAGAATAAGAAACCAAATGTTTATTTCAGCTTGGATGTTGTAAATAAATTATGGTGAATGTCATTGTTACCATCCAGTAAAACTCAATTTTACCATATCTGAATTTATCCCCGATAAATATTTTATCCAAACACCTAACATCTATTTGGTTTCATCTCTTTGACCATTTACCCTCCATTATTCTATTAGTCCTAATCTTAATACCATCTTCCTTTACCTAATATCCTTTTGATTTTATCTTATTAAATTAATCATACCTATTTGTTTTGATCCTTCTATTTTTACCTATAAATACCCCCTTCATTCGTACACACTTATACTTTGGATATCCTACCATAAACTCCCCTCTTCTCATTTCCATACAGCTCTCTTCCTAACTAATCTCCCTATCAAGTTTAATTATTCTACTTTTTATAATACCATTAAAGTTGTATTAATTACATCAAGGTTATATTATTACCTTGATCAAGGTTGTATTGTTCCATCAAGGATTGAATTTCATCATCAATTTTATAACACGTTATCAGCACGAGTCTCTACCCAACTAAGGTAATTATTTCTAAAACTTTTCTCATTACTACTTTTATCATTTATATATATACATGTATAGTACTTATAGTGCTGAAAGATTTATCGAGTAAGCATACATATATCACGTATTCTATATTATTATTGCTGAAAGATTAATCGAGTAAGCATATATATTATATATTTTATGTTATGATTTTATGTTGCTTTTATATTTATTCTTATTTCTTTTTATTATTATTGTTATTATGGTCAATATTACAAAACTTGAAATCGAGGCCCTTGAAATTTCCGGAAGAAATTTGTCATGGGCATTAGATGTTAAAATGCATTTAAATACTTATAGTCTGGAAGACGTAATAAAAGAAGGAAACAAAGTAAATACTGGATGTCTTACTGTTAAAGATCCTGTAGATCTTTGGAAGAATTTAAAAGAAAATTATGACTACCAGAAGATGGTTATTCTCCCAAAATTTTATTACAAGTGTATGCATCTGAGGTTGCTATTTCAAATAAATTCTCAGAAGAAATTGTGTGGAGAATATATTACCGAGGCTGATACGAGAAAAAATCTCTATTTTTCGTACATTAAATGTGCTCCTGCAGTAGCAATATGGTGAAAAAGAATTCACAAAAATATTTGAATTTATTTTCATGCCTCATGGTGGCAGAATAGAATAACGAGCTATAAATAAGAATAATGAATCCCATCCAATTGACTCTGCTCCATTCCCTGAAGCGAATGCTACTGTATAATTATAATTTTGGTCATGGCCGAGGATGTGGACATGGATATGAAAGAAACCGCTCCAATTACTATGACTGTAATTGTTATAACTCCAAGGCTAAGGGAAAATATGCATGTTTATATTATTATTGCTATTACTGGAGAACATTCACATAGAGGAATTATTCTCATACATAAGTTTAAACAACTACTTATATATTTTTATTATCTGTTGGGTACAACATTGACTCTAAAACTTTGAGCTTTATTGTTGATGTTGACCCTAATACTCTCATTCCAAGAGAACCACATACCACCCATGTTGTTTTCACCAGGAAGCTCAAACAGATTTGTTGGAGGAAAATGGAGTGGAATGACTCCATGATTTTCTTCAGGTTACCACAAGGTTTTGGTGATTAGTACCATGTTAGGCTTGTACTGATTCTTCAGATCCCTTAGGCTGTGTTTGGTTGCAGAACAAGATGGGACGAGGCTGGACGGGACGGGACTGGATTAGATTGGACTGGACTGGACTGTGTCTTGAAAGGTTGTTTGGTATGCTATGGACAAAAATTATTGTCATGTGGACTAAACTGTATAATGTCTATTTTGCCCCTGATACAATTTTAACATATTATTTGTCTTTTTTAATAAAATATACAGACCAACAACCTAGTGACTAAAATTATTAGATATGAAAATTTCTGAATATTTAGATATTAAAATTTTAAAATTAATATTTTTACTCGTTTAATATTTTTAAAGTAAAAATAAAAAGATAAAATGATTGATGAGCTTTGAGTTGAGGAACACTATATTATCTTTAATATTTAATATCTGATTATTATTATTATTATTATTATTATTATTATTATTATTATTATTATTATTATTATTATTTATTTTAATTCTAACTTAATCCTTATAAAATAATTTCACCCCATGATGTCTAAAGTGAATAGAATTGAATAATATTAATATTGTATTTAATATTTTTATTTTTATTAATATTTAGTATATTTAATATCATTAAAATAATACTTAATTTAAATTTTAATTGTTGTTATTATTAATCTTATTATTATTATTTATAAATTTAAATTTAATATAATTAGATGGTACTTTGGGATTATTACAAATTAGGAAGGGCTAGTTTTGGAAAAAAAAGTCTTGTCCTGTCATGTCCCCTCGTGTCCATAACTCTTGGAGGGGACAGAAATTCTGGAAATTTGTCCTAACCTGTCTCGTCGTGTCCCAAGCTCGCGTCCCATCTATGATGCACCAAACGCGGGACAAATTTTTTTGTCCCGTCCTGTCCCGCGTACCAAACGCTACCTTAAGGTACGCACGAAATCTTGGGATCGTCTGGCTACTCCCCTGCAATTCCATCGTAGCAGTCGAACCTTAGGCCATGTGGGCGGTAACCCAGACACTCTAGGGACACTCCGAGCCATCATGGAAACTTGATAATAACTACTCTGATTCAGAAATTGGCAAGAAGGCTCTAGCTGAAATTCCTGAAGTCTTTCAGAAATGAAAAACATAATAGAATTAGCCGAGCCATAAAAAGAAACCCTTAGGTTACCTTGGTCCTCTAGGAAGAAAGTTTCTTACATAGGAGTTACAAAGAACCTAGATGAATAGAGCTCATCAACGAAAACTAAACGAGGAATTCTTGCGAGCTCACTTGGTAATTCCTCTTGTTGCTCATTCACCATACTATATGCTAACTTATTCCTCCTTCCAAGAGAGGCACCCTCAACAAAGAACACAGTAGCTGGGGAAGGCATCTTTATCTCGTTGTGTTTTTTCTAAATCTTTATGTTTTCCACCACATAACTCTCCTCCCTTCTTATACACTAAGCTTAGAAAGCAAGACGTCTGTTTTTTCAAATGTGGACCCTTTTTCTGTCTTTAGAAAGATCCAAGACAAATTTCTGTGATTAGAAATGTGAATTATTTTTCACAAAACTCCAAAGCTTTTTTGTTCTTCAAGGATTTCCTTTTTGAAAAGGTTTACCGTCACATTAATAATTGTTCAATCACTTTGATTTTTCTGTCATCAATTATGAGTGGCACTCAGTAATTTAAAACTGGTACACAATAGCCTAAAGTTTGTATATAACAGCCAGAAGCTGGTACCAGCCTGCAGCTGGCAAATGATTTTTCCCAAGTTACTTAATATATAGTTTGCACAGCCCAAAGCTGGCACCAACTAGAAGTTGGCTGATGGATATATTGTTTGGCATGACCGGTTGGGCCATCCCGGATCAATAATGATGCATGGAATTATTGAAAATTTATTTGGTCGTTCATTAAAAAACCAGAAGTTTTTTCAATTTAATAAATATTCAAGTGCTTGCTTGCTCACAAAAAAAAATTAATTATCCGGCCTGCATATGACAAGATTGGCCTAGAATCACCAGCATTCTTTGGAAAGAATTCAAAGAAAGATTTGTAGATATGTACATCTGTTATATGGACCATTTAGTTATTTTATGGTTTTAATCGATGCATCGACTAGATGGTCCCCATGTGTGTGCTTCTTGTCTTCACGCAGTTTGGCATTTGCACGCTTATTATCACAGTTAATCAAATTGCGAGCACACTTGATAATGCTGGTGGATTCGGTTCTAATATGTCATTTGAATTTACGGTTGAACATCCTATAGTTTATGTACATACTGAAAACGGTCTAGCAGAACCGTTTATCAAATATTTCCAATTGATTGCAAGGTCATTATTGATGAGATGCAAATTCCTCATTATTACTTGGGGACATGTTATTTTGTATCTAGCAAGCATTATGTGCATCATGCCAACAAATTATCATAAGTTCTCTCCCATTCAATTGTTCATGGTCACGAACCTAATATCTCCTATCTTCAGACTATTGGTTGTATATATGCCAATTGCTCCACCACAGTATAGTAAAATGGATTCTTAAAGAAGATTGGGAATATATGTTGGGTATGAATCTCCATCAGTTACAAAATAATTGAAACCATTTACTAGAGATTGGAGGTTTATTTACAACAAGATTTGCTTATTGTTAATTTGATGAAAGTGTTTACCAAACATCAGGGGGAGAAAATAAGCAGTTGGATCAAGAGATTATTGAAATGCCATATCAATATCTAGTTTTTTATCCTCAAATAAATCAGTGTGAACCTGAAGTTCGAAAGGTGATTCATTTGCCAAATTTGATAAATCAATTGCCAGAAACATTTACTGATCTAAACAGAGTGACCAATTCTTATATACCGGCTGCAGATGCTCCTATTCAAATTGATGTTCCTAGAGAACAATTAAAGAGTGCAAATGAATCTAAAGCACGCCAGAAGCATGGAATACCACTCGGTTCCAAAGATAAAAACTCTCGATAAAGGAAAAGGAGCAAAGATACAAGATGGCCCCAGCGAGAAAATAAAACCTTCAGTAGAGGTTCAAATTGAAAGTCCTCAAGAAGAGGAAAATCCTTCAGAAAAGGTTCCTGACACAATTGATAAAGTTCCAGAAGTAACTCAGGTACCTGAAGTAAATGAAAATGATGAGATCTCGTCCAATTATACTGTGTCAGGAACAAAATGGAATCGACGTGAAATAACCGTCGACGGAATTTTGCATATATTATAGCGCTAAATATTATGAAAGGAAAAGAGGATCATAAACCTACATTTGTTGATGAATGTAGGTACAGAAATAATTGACCAAAGAGAAAATACACAATTAAGTCTGACCTAGACTCGCTCATGAAGCGAGAGGTTTTGGGCCTGTAGTCCCTACACCAGATGGTGTAAAATTGGTCGGTAATAAATGGGTGTTTGTGCAAAAGTGAAATGAAGTGAGATATAAAGCACGATTTTTAGCACAAATTTTACCAAACGATCCGATATTAATTATGAGGAGACAAACTCCCGTGTGGTGGATGCAATTATTTTTTATCATTTAATAAGTCTAGCAGTACATGAAAAACTAGAAATGCGTCTAGTGGAAGTTCTTACAGCCTATTTTTATGGATCTATAAGTCATGACATATATATGAGAATCCCTGAAGGATCCAAGTTGCCTGAAGCAACTAATTCCCGGGAATATACTCAATTAAACTAAATTGATATTTACATGGTTCAAACCAATTTGGATATGTATAGTATAATCATTCTTGTGAATATGCTTTATGTATTTTATTTAATTAGTGCATATGTGATTTTATTATTATTGTTACTTTTGTTGATATTTTTTTATCTATATGTGAATTTTGTTATTATGTTTATTTGTAATTTAAATATTATTGGAATTCCTGAAGAATTTTCCAAAAGTCGTGCATATTTAAAGAATAAATTTGAAATGAAAAATCTTGAAAAGATTCGTTTGGTCCTGAAGTACCATATTAGGGTAGTTTATCTTGCTAGTAAAATAAAACCTGAAGCTTTTGCAATAAACTTATTAGCAAGATATAATATGAAGTTATTTTAATCTTGTGAGTCCAAAGAGAATAAAGTTTGTTTTGTAGATGTAAGTCAATTGTTTGATCCCGATAAAGCACAGACAGACACATGTTACTTCTTTATACGTGAAGGAACTGCTATATCATGGCGACCACAAAAGATAAGATAGCAATGAAGATGCTTCAACAATAATTCATAAAGATATGTTTGCATTGCCCAATTGAAGGAAGGATACATCAAAGATTGGTCCAAGTGACAACCTGGCAGAATTATTTACGAAGTCACTTTCCACTTCATCCTTTGAAAAGTTGATAAAGGAGTTTGGCACATGACGACCTCAAGGGATCAAGGGAGGCCAAAATAAGGGGGAGTAGAAAATGAGGGGGAGTAGAATACGCACTGCACTCTTTTTTCCTTCACCAAGTTTTTGTCCCACTGGGTTTTTCTTAGTAAGGTTTTTAACGAGGCAGTTATTCCGAAAGCGTATTCTATCCAAAGTACAATGACATTCAAGGGGGAGTGTTGTTAATAAATTATGGTGAATGTCATTGTTACCATCCAGTAAAACTCAATTTTGTCATACCCGAATTTACCCCTGGTAAATATTTTATCCAAACACCTAACATCTATTTGGTTTCATCTCTTTGACCATTTACCCTCCATTATTCTATTTGTCCTAATCTTAATACCATCTTCCTTTACCTAATATCTTTTTGATTTTATCTTATTAAATTAATCATACCCATTTGTTTTTACCCTTCCATTTTTACGTATAAATACCCCCTTCATTCATACACACTTACACTTTGGATATCCTGCCATAAACTCCCCTCTTCTCATTTCCATACACCTCTCTTCGTAACTAATCTCACTATTAAGTTTAATTATTCTCCTTTTTATATTACCATTAAAGTTGTATTAATTACATCAAGGTTATATTATTATCTTGATCAAGGTTGTATTGTTCCATCAATGAGAGAATTCCATCATTGATTTTATAACATTGCAAGATTTTTATTAGTGTATTAAAATATATCATGTGCTCTTGATGATCTGAGCTCAATGGGCAAGTCCATGGTAATCAAGGCCCTATAAGCCCATAACACTTTTTTTTAAAAGCAGAATTCTACTTTGTAAAAGTTTAAGATTGATGCATTTGATCTCCATCCATCTTTAAATGAAGGGCTAAGACCAACATTGACATCACATCCAATAACAAAAACATTAATCCCTACACAACTTGGAAAAACCTTTGCTGGCTGGTTCAATCCCCATTTGATTTTAACCCAACCCATCTCAGGTTTATGCCCAATTAATGGACCAATAAAATTTAGGGGTGAGCAAAATGTCGGTACGGTATATATCGTACCGAAAGCTGATCATACCGACTTTTCCGAAGACTCATGTTTTCCGACCGATGTCGTGCCGTTTCCCACCTTGTCCCGATCGGTATGATACCGATCGATACCGACGTCGGTTCGGCCGGTAAGCATGCCGACCGAATGCCACAATTTCATGCCCACGTTTTAATGTCGCCAAGAGAATGAACGGGAAGAAGCAACAAAAGAACGAGAGAAGAAATTGAAACTGTTACCAATTCATCTTTACACCCAAGACCCATTTCAAACTTCATCCCTTCAAACGAAAAATTACAAAAAATTCAAAAGAATCCCCCCAAAAATTCCCAAAAATCAATCGTCATTGACAAGTAAAAACACCCAAAAATCAAATCTAACCTACAACTCATGTTCACCACTACAAAATGATTCAACAAGGATGAGTTAGTAGTAGGAGATGAGGGAGGGAGGGCATGTAGGCGTGAGGGTCGAGGAAGAGACCAAGGGGGCTGACAGTATGAGGTGGAGGGAAGAGAGGGTAGGTAGGAGAAAAAGATAGAAAGGAGAAATAAGTGATATAAAGATGATGATAAGGGAGGAGAAGAATGGTGGCAGGAGCGTGTGGCAGAGGCGACTATAATGGTGGAGGCTTTTTGCTGGCTGCTGCGGGGATGGGAAGGTGAGTAATTGGAAGGGAAAAAGATTTTAGGGTTAGTAAGTTATATATATGATCTGGGTTTGGGTATCGGTTTTTGTGGGCTGATTTCTAATTTTAATAGGTTGACAGGTTGATTTTTAGTTTGGGCTTTTGATAGTGGGGTTTGGGTATTTAATTTGGGGGGTATTTGTCTTGGGTTGGGTCGGTATCGGCTTGTACCGATAACCGACGGTACGAAAGGCTTTATACCGACCCCCCTCACCCTGTTAAACGGTTCGGCACAAATTATTAGGATAGCTCTAAAGACCCTTGTATTTCGAGCCGATACCATCGATTTTTCAACGGTATCGGTTCGGTATGATCGGTTCGGGTATTTTGCACAGCCCTACAATAAATACAAGCTCCCTTCCTATTCGGCTGCTTAGCATTAGCAATGGGCAAGCACATGAAATCTCTCATGTGAAATGAACAAATTCCTGTGGACTGAGACTACCATCTTAATACGGGCCCAATTGTAAAGCCATCTCGATATGGGCCCAGCGCAAATATAATGTTCATAGTTTTGAAGCGAGCCATTGCAGGCCTAAGGCTCACTGCTATGGATCCAGCAGAAAGGGAAATTTAAAATTTTTGAGGAGTTATGATGAAACTTTTTTTTTGAGGGGGGCGGGGGTGCGAATCATAAAATTATTTTTACTGCCTCAAAATTTGACAGTTTTATTTCATGAAATTTCAATCTTTTGTTGTTTCTAATAATTTGATGAGGAAAAATAACTACAATTTCTTGCAAGTTCTCTGGATTATAGCATAATGTTATCTTTCTTTTATCCTCATCACCACTACTTTATGTTGAAAAAACAAATTTATCCTGAAAGGAATAGATTACTAGAAACATTACTGTGGCTTAGAGGCTCAATTCATGAATGTGGCATCTCGGCTTTGAACTTAACTAGAGAAAGAGCAAGAGACAGAGACTGGAATGATAAGTATGAATATTGGTAATTTTAATAAAGAAAGAAAAAAGCTATTAGCAACTAGCAATGCAATTCAAAAAAAAAAAATGACTCATCTCCTAAAGCAAGCAGAAAGCAGACCACCTCAGTTGATCCTAGGTTGTTTTTATATCTATACACAAATCATAATTAATTTGCATGGATGGTCCACTTGTATTAATTAAAGTATAGGATCATTTCCAAAAAGAAGCAAGATACTCCATCAAGTGCGTTCCTGCGAGAACGCCCTTTGTCTGTGACTCTGCAATTTGTCTCGCTAAGATACAGATGTGATCCATTAATATATTAATCAACCAAAGTGGAAAGTGGAAACTCTATTCTGTGCTAGATTGGCATATGCATGATCCGTGATTAATTAGCTAGGTTGTAAACTTTTTTTATGCTTTTTTCTTTTTTAATCTTTCTAACTTTAATTTTATTCTTCTCCTTTGGCAGCTACACACACTAATCAAATCGCTAAATCAATATCATGAGGGGTCAAATTAAGCCTGACCCACATGAGTATCGGCTTGCTTAGGAGTCAAAACGATGTGTGTACCCAATCTAATCAAATTAAGCATTTCCTGAGTCAGCACACCAAGCAGAACCATTAAACTAGTGTTGGTTAATTAATTTAGCAGACTTCTGGGTCATGACTAAACACCAGATTGCTCAAATCCAACTGGCATTGTCTGGCTTTGACTTCCATCTTTGAATTAAACTAAACAATCTTTATCAATCCCATATGAACTTTCGAGCATGCATCCTTCAAGGAGTGGGCGTCCGCAGGTGCCTCGGTTGGGGGTTCTCTCCAATGAGGAGGGTCTAATGTCAGGATGTAACCAGTATTGACCGGGATCTGGACTAACGGGGCAATGATGACACGATTGATGCCTTTTTTTTTTCTCGACAAAAAAAAGGAGTGGGCGCAACTACTTGCATTTCTTGACCATGGTTTATTATAATAATAATTTTTTACATTAGTATCTTAAATCTTGATTAAGGTTATTAGACTATTATTTGAAATGTACATAATACGTACAAGCATGTGTACGTCGCACTCGTTTCGAACACTTGTCCAACACTTTTCTGTATTTTTTTTTCTCTTTTTTTAATTTGATCAACACTTGTCTGTAGTTGAGTAAATAAGAAATGAGATATGTTTTTAAATTGAAAGTTTTGTTCATAAATACACGTATAGGTAACCTTGTGCTTAAATAAATCTGTGGGTGACGGGAATCTAGTTCAACGTTGGAGATTGTACAAATTATATAGGTTAGTTTGTTTACTTGGAGAGTCATGAATCAATTACTTATGGTACAAATTTGGTGATTAAAAAAAACAGAACCAGAGACAGTTGGCATTTTGCCCTTTCAATACACGCTCTTATTAATTTTTATTTGTTTATAAGTATTACCATAACCAATGTCATCCTCCAAGCAGTAAGATATCTTTGAGCCCCCCCTCAAGAAAATAAAAAAGAGGTAACGTTGGGATATTTATTTGTTACCCTAATCAATCTCATCCTCGGATAATATTAATTAGAATAACAGGACAAATCTCTCTCCATAAGTCAATCTAGTCCCATTTTGTCATGTTCTTTCCCATCTAAATCAAGTATATATCTTTCCAGTTTCTTTCCTATTAATAAAAACAAGTTATTGTAAATTGTTACAAAATTAAAATTAGATTCATATTTCCTAGTAATATATTTCATGTTTGAATTCCAACGTCAGCTTTTGCTGTACAGATGGAAAAAGGGATATGTTTTTACGAAATTAGAAAATTTGGTTCTCTTCATTGCATTTTAGAAGAAGCTTAATTTTGAAAGATATCGTGTGACTTTTCATTACAAAAAATCTTTGCTGTAATAGTTTGGTCAGAGAATGATCAGAATGCACTCTCAGGGGAAAGTATGATTAAAAGTTATGCTCTAACCATATAGAGATGCGACATGTAGTGTATCTTAGTTTTTTCTTTTCCCCCCTATTGATCAGTTCATAGTTAGCAAAATATTGCACCCAGTGTTCTCATCAGCGAAATCTAATCATAGTCCACTAGTGGGTACTATTAGTTTTAAATTGTAATTAAATCCCATTGGCATTGATGCATGGTATGGTATCACAATTGTCAAAATGGAACACTTCAATTTGGGTTGAAAAGGAAACTCTGTTAGCCCAAGAATACTTCAATTCTTTTATCTTTTCCAATTTTCAGTTTTATAAGGAGTTATATTCTCCTCTAATTTTGACTTGGAGGTATCCTGCATCTGCATGAACACTTGTCGCCTCACAAGTTGGAAAAACCAAAAACCATCATCATTTAACACTAAAGAACAACATTTAATTAGTTAATATTATCCATGATCGATCAATGCAACCCCTGGCCCTCACTCACCCCTCAAGTAGCAAATACCAAAAACCATCACCTTGTTTTAAACCAAAAACCATTACCTTGTTTTTAATAGCATATAAACAAACAATATTTTCCAATGACGTAAAGCGCAAAGATGTGTTTCACTCATTTATGGTAACAAACTAGCTAGCTCAACAAAAAAAAAAATGATATTGGAAAGAGTCACACATGTGCACAAAATGAGAGGAAAAAATGGTGGGCACACAAATCACAATCAAGCCCCACACAGAGCAACTCATCTTTAATTCCCACCACCAACTAGCCTAAACTGTGACTTATATAGTAGTGGTTTTCCACAAACTATGGATGATTTCTCTGTGCTGGTTTTTCTTCATTTTGGCCCATTGAATAAATATACAATATAGACTTCATTTGATCAAGACTTGTAATTAATTACTTACCTGTACACATATTACACACTGTTTCATACACATTCAGCTCACATGGACCAGCAGCGGCTGTGCATATATCTTGTTGTTGTTGTTCTTATCATAAACTTTTTTGGGCACTTCACGTCGACATTAATAATTAGAAGCTAGCTAGCTAGCTCGGCTCACACATATATATATATACACGTATTCCCACATTTAAAATGAAACGTTGTTTACCTCTAAGTCATGACTCCGCATTACGTTCAAATATCTTGGCGGGATCGATCACGTTTCCAACGTCAAATTATTAAACTTCTTAAGTCTAAAATTGAAGTTGCAAAAATAAGTTAGTAGCACTCTTGTAACGCAATTATTTCTTGACAAAGTAATAGTGGTGAAGATCCGATCCAATCCCGATTCGAATGTCATGTATAGCATGCTCCGGAGAATTAGAGAGTAGTATACGGTAGCAAAACTAGACTAAATTTTTAAGAGGGGCCAGTACAGAATTTGTGTGAAGATCGCATAGCTAAAAATTTGTTGGTCTTTATAAAATTTTGTAGCATATAAGAGGGGTATGTATATGAAAGAATGAATTCAAAACTCTCTAGATTTCTTATAAAATACTGAAAGTAAGAATTAGGTTTTGTATGACACACAAATTCCTGTTGCTCCTAGTATGCATTATATAAGATTATATGATACATTAACATAGACACATACATACGCGTGGGCGCGTGAAATTCTTTGAATTTTCACGGTCATCTTGTCACGCTGGAGATGAACATACAACAAGGAGCGGTGGCGGAGGGCAGCAGAAATAAGGAGACATACGTCAAGGGAGGCAATCAAGTGGAGCATCATGAAGGCAAATTTTCTAAACCATCTAATGGCCGAGAGAGAAGGTTCAGAGGGCTTTGGACAGTGCAAAGGCAGTGAGTGTATTTATTGAAAATCTTCCTTCTGGTTGATTGGCATCAGATGTTTACAAAGAGATGTCTAAGATGGAGCTAGTGTTAGATGTATTTATTCATGGGAAATTAATATGGGATGGTAATAGGTATTGATTTGTGAGGTTTGAGTTCAAGGGGCGATCTTGTTGCAACAATCAATCACAGACACAGAAGTAGTATCTGTTAGATAATTAATATGAACAATCATAATAATCAGGAATCAAGAGACGATAATTTAATTCCCAATTCAAACATTAACATAATACCCATTAGATCTTAGAACTAATTATCTCCCACTAATAACATGAGGTTGAAGACATACCTGGTAAATCGATTATGTTGTCTTTTAAATTCTCTTAATCTGCTCTTGATTTGTCTTGATACCTTCATGAGGAATAGATTTCTCTCTCTTGCCTCTGTCTTTCTTTCTAACGTTTGTCAGATGGTGTAACAGAACGTTAAGCGACTGGAGAGAGAGGATATATTCCATAATATTGTATTTATACACCCCATCAAGTGTTGATTAGAAAATCCTAATAGTTGACCAATAGGATTTTGCCACGTCATTAAATAAAACCTAATATTATATGGGCCACATAAAAGGAAAATATTCTTACATTCTCCCACTTGGCACATATGATATTATACGTTTAATGATCAAATAACATAATGTGCAAAATAACTTAAATGATCAACATCCCAACAATAAGCAAAAACTAATAAGGATCATAGCGGTTCCGTGTTAATTATTTGCAACACGGTTCCTTCCATGTATCACATACTAGTTCCATACTTACTTCAATTAAAATGGAATTAAACGTCATGGTCCACTTTATGTCTTCAATGAAGACCAATTCTGTCTGCACCCTTATATACTATTATGTATGCATACAAACATGATTAGACAGAATTAGATAAATCAGAAACAATCCATCAAGAGCTCAAAGTGTCAATAACATTACTATCATCAATTATGAATAGGATTTCAATAAGCACCCATCTTACTGACATACAACCTAAATGTCATAGGTGACAACCCTCTCATTATTGGATCCATACTCATATTAGTACTTATATGTTCAACTGACACTTTTGTTTCTGAACTTCTTCTTTAACGATAATGTACTTTAACTTAATGTGTTTTTCACCTTTACAGTACACATCAGCTTTCAGAGAAGAAGATTGCTGCAACATTATTACAGTAAGTTTTCAGCGACTTGGCAATACAGTCGACAATTCCAAGCCCTGAAATAAAATTATGCAGCCATAATCCATAAATATAGCTTTATAAAAGCTATATAAATCTAGCCCCAAAAGTGGATATAACAATGACAATTTATGTCACATTCATCCAACATATTGCTCTTTTATCTAAAATGAGCAAATAACAATTCATGAACTCCAACATAGTCCAACAATCAGTGAGGCTTGGATTTAAGTATCTAATCACTTTAATGTAATCAGACATCTTATATGTGAGTATTAAATCTTCCTAATTTGTGCATACTTTAGACATCTCAAAGTAAATGCACAAGAAACATTCTCCACTGAGGTTTCAATTCATTTCTTATACATTAATTGAGACTAAAATCTCTCTCCTGAATTGAAACATCACTCGATGAAATTTAATCTACATATCTTGAACTTTTGTAGAGCCTTATTGATCTATACATCTTGAGACAAACCAAAATATTATTTTTATTCAATTATGGAATATTTAATTCCAATCACATAAAATGTCTCAAGTATATCATATATTCAAAAGTTCATAGATAAGAAATTCTTGGTTATAATTCATAAGTAAACCAAGATCATAATTAGCTAGCAAGATATTGTTAATATACATAAACAAAATTAATTTGCTCCCACTGATCTTTAGATATATACACCAATTAACAGTGTTTCATTAGAATCTAAAGAAGGTAATGAAATCATTAAACAAGGATGCCATTACTATGGAGATTTCTTAAACATTTATATCAACATACATGCCATGTAATCTTTTTTTTTTTTTCATTTGAGAAGCCCAAAGTCGGTTCATATAAACCTCTTCCTTTAAATGTCATTCAGAAAAGCATTTTGACATTCATTTAGTTTGACCCCATATCAGAATGAGCCACTATTGCTATAATGATTCTTAAGAGTCCTTTTGGAAACAAAAGAAAAGATCTCTTTGCAGGTAATGCCATCTTATTGAGTATAATACTAGACAACTAATTTGGCCTTATATTTTTCGATATTGCCAATAAAGTCGTGTTTGGTCTTAAAGACCCATAATACACAACTCTTTCACATAATTTTGGCAACTCTACTAAATTCCAAACTTAGTTGTAATTTGTTCATTTCAACTCATCTTTCATGACATTCAACCACATTTCAAAATCATTATGGCTTAAAATGAAACTGAACCTTCATTTATCTCAAGTCAAATTCAGACTGTTGTAAATAAATCATAAGATCATATGAAATTATAAATATTCTTGATTTATGAGATCATCTTAATATGATCTTTTATGATTTATTTACTGAGATTCAATTATTGCAGATTCGTTGATGACGATTATATCATTATGAGTAGGAAAATTTTGTTGTTCTAAATAAATTGTCAGATTGATCGACAATTACAGAAACAACAACTCTAATAAAAGTCATTTGTACATAGATATGTAACAAGACTTTATAATCTTTTACCTTCAAAAATTTTCCACTCCCACTAATGTCACCATTCTTAATGAAACTTGCAATCTCAGTTTCATTCATTCTGATTAAATAGTTAGAACAGTAAAATATATCACCCTCTGGATAACCAATAAATATATTGGATGTTCATAAGTCCAGTATATTTACACTTGGATCATAAATCCTCACTTCACCAAGCAACCTCATACATACAGGTGCTTTAGACTGGATTTCTTTATTTATCCAAAGCTCAAAATAAGTCTTGGAATCATCATAATAGAAACCTATCGAATAACCAAATGATGAGTTTCAAGGTATACATCCATAATAATGAGGGTTATAATAAATTATTCATTATGCTCATAACCATTTCCATAATGGTACATTTCATCTCTCAACAACTAAATTCAGTTGCAATGTACCATCATGTCATGCTTTTCTAAGAATCTAACAAATTGACCAACAACTTGTCCAAATTTGTTATGCTTCTCATAATACTTATCATCTCTATCAGACCTAATGTTTTTCACCATTTTGTCTATCTGTTTCTCAACTTCATTGATAAATACATTTAAGTAATTTATCAATTGAGATTTTTCATACAATAGACATACCTAATCATGATGTGAAAAACACATTAGTAAAGAAGATAAAGATTATCCATCAAAAGTTGATACATCAAAAGATCACATGTCTTCACGTAATCTCAAGAGCTAGGTATTTGTGGCTAATTTTCTTAAGTGTGCCTTGCTTGTTTTCTCAATACAAACCACACAATTGCCAAGATTAATAAAATCCAGCTAATAGGATTTCATTATTTATTAATCTTTGTATTCTTTCCTCAGACATATGTCTAAATCTTTATGCCACAAGTGAGTAAAATTTCCATCACCTAATCTACATTTTGAACAAACATTATGATGCAAATTTAATAAAATATATATATGAAAGGAACCAATATCCACTTTACGAAGGCCATCCTAAAGTACCAAAAATATTAAAATAAAATTTTCTACATGCTGAACACCCATTCTTAATTTTGTAAACATACAAAATCAAATTTTGAAAAATAAATCAAGATTTGAAAGTAATGAGTATTTAATCGATACTTAGATGGTGTTCACTGAAAAAGCATGCAAAAAGTTTTGATGGCCTCTATTGGAGCATTATATTGGCATCCTACATAAACATAAATTTTGCATCAAGCTCAAATGTAGATGTTACATCCACATAATCTACTAGGAAATATAACGAACTTTAATTAGATTGATTCAAAACATATTCAAGCATTGAGCTTATCTTTTCCGTTTTCAACCATGTCTTGTAATTAAGACAATCCACATAATAGTGTCTATCTTTCTTAATGACACTTATCGTTATTCGTTATTGTGGATTTGAGCAAATGGTCCATTGATTTTCAATGATCCTTTATAGCTCTTTTCACCTTTCTTTCCTAGTTTTTTTTTAAATTATTAGCTCTTGAGCAACATATGAGATCATTGTATGATTTCCTTGTTCTTAAGTCTCGCCTCTTTCTAAGGAAGCATGCCTTCAATTATGTCACACTCTATTTCTCTTTTGCTTTATAGAAAATAGAATGGACTACACTCAATGAGCAAGAAAAGATCAATAAATTGTACAAGGAAATAACCATTCACAATTATTCTCATACTATACAATCTTGCTGCTAAAATAGACATTCTGGAGATATGACTTAATATTACTCTTCATAATCATTCGCATAAACATAAAGCTTAGTATGTTCATCTTTCCCTTACTTTATAGAAAGTTTTTTTTTTAATTACTTTTGTTAGTACTGCTTTAATCAATAAGAGCAGTGGGCTTACTGATTAAAGGTAATAAGTCTAGATTCTAAGAACTTAAATGAAGCTAGACTTGTCTCATAAATCGTCAAGCCCGTATAACTTAATAACAATTTAAGCTTGCGAATGAAGAGTAACTTAATATCGTAAATCTCACATAGATAGACAATCTATTATTTTAATCTACATACATTATGTATATATTGATATTTTCCTTTGGGAAACATACCAATACAACCAAAACCATAATTGATGCTTGAGTAGATTTAAAATAATTGGTAAACTAATATATTTAATTAGACATGTGTGTTATCTTTGGATATACAAATATGACTAATAAATAAATTAATCGACCACCTTTTATGTTTATAGTCATAAAATGATTAATCAACCTTTGGGTTGATCCTTAAATATTTTATGAAAATAAACTTAATTTTCTCATGATAAAATAAATTATCACCATCATGCCATCACATTAATTGCATCATATGCTCATGAGTAAATCAATATTTTTCTTAATTTTGATATCTATAAAGCATTCCAATTCGGCCACTTTGGTGACTAACAAATTGTACATAAAATAGATATCAAATATTTACTTAAGTGTCTCTTTTCTTAAAATTGATATCTATAAAACATTCTAATTTGGTCACTTTGGTGACTAACAAATTATACATAAGTAGATATCAATCTCTATGAAGATGTTTATGTAAAAGAGACTGTTAACAAATCCAACCTATAACTAAAACATTCTGGATTGAATTGCATAAAATATAAACATTAAGGGCTAAGTTGAAATTCTGTCATAAAACATAAGTGACAGAATCTATGATATGCGGACTTAAGTGAAAATTGAGTATAATTTTTTCAGCACAGCCATCAACTATAATCTATCTCGTAAGGATGTAAATGGCATAAACGTTAATGTGTGGACTAAACAAAAATGACCATAATTTTCCACAAACACACCATTCATAATCTGTTTGACGACAACCATGATATTTTACTTTTCTTTATTGAAAACAGAAGGCGTCAAGGTCATACACAAGGCACGCTTGCCAAAATAATAAATAATTTATTGTTGTCGCAAACAAAAGAAATAACGATAATGGTGTACAAACAATACTTTTCAATGACCAAACCAATGAAACACGATTCACATAGTGTATTATATATGGATGGGAAAAACTGGAAAACCTCATATGCTCAATTAATAGTGTTCTAACAAACATTTATATGCGCGTCAAACCTGATACGCGCAATCGAATTTTTTTTTTTTAAATTCGGTACTAATTGTGCAAAACCCATACAAAGATTCATAATTTTGTTTCTCGGTCATCATGGAACAAAAAAAAAAAAGATTGAATTGCAACCAACATAAGCGCAGGCATCCATATATTTGTATGGTAATCAATACCAACGATAATGAACAATATAATATCAAAAGAAATTGTTTGTTCCAAACTTGCATCAAAACATATAATTATCATATAAAGGGGAGATAATTGATCCTAAACCATGCTCCGCTACCACATGTTAGATAATTAACATGAACAATCATAATAATCAGGAATCAAGAGACGATAATTTAGTTCCCAATTCAAACATTAACATAATACCCATTAGATCTTAGAACTAATTATCTCCCACTAATAACATGAGGTTGAAGACATACCTGGTAAAACGATTATGTTGTCTTCTAAATTCTCTTAATCTCCTCTTGATTTGTCTTGATACCTTCATGAGGAATAGATTTCTCTCTCTTGCCTCTGTCTTTCTTTCTAACGTTTGTCAGATGGTGTAACAGAACGTTAAGCGACTAGAGAGAGAGGATATATTCCATAATATTGTATTTATACACCCCATCAAGTGTTGATTAGAAAATCCTAATAGTTGACCAATAGGATTTTGCCACGTCATTAAATAAAACCTAATATTATATGGGCCACATAAAAGGAAAATATTCTTACAGTATCATACCAGCAAATATCACACATAGTAAACAAACAACAACTTGATATCACGGGCGGTATATAAATATTTACTTATCCTCACCTTAGCCGATAAATTCCTCTTGGACCTCTTCCTCTGGTTCCGGTTCCACGTGCTCGTTCACGTTATTAAATCCTATATATAATTAATAACAAATATATAGTCACACAAATGCACAGTAAGTATGAGATGCATATGATTACTATTCCTATACCCGGTTAATAATCTCGTATAATTATTATTTCTAAAACTATATGTATTTTCTTTCTCTACAAATTAATATATCATACCTATACTTCCGGATATTATTCTGGTATTAAACTTTAATAATACCCTTTTCCAAAAATATTTTCCAGAGAAATATGTCAAACCTTTGAACAATCTCATATCGTATTTATTTTATTTTCCAGAATACATAACATGTATATGTATATGTATATTATTAATTTTTTCTATATCCGGTTAAGCAGTTATTTTTATTTTCGGATTGGGCCATAACATGTCAAGCCTAGCCTATTGCATAGGTCCAGTCCATAGGCCAACAACAGCCTAGGTGCAACCCACACAAGAGGCCCAGCTTAGTTAGTCAGCCCAACCTAAACAAACCCGGGTCAAACCCATCCCAAACGGGTCGACCCGTTCGTCATTTTCATCCTCACAGCTCACCTAGGCGACAGCAGCGGCGCACGCGAGGCGAGGAGGCGGCGCGGATGGAGGTGAGAGCAAGGCAGCACAAGCGCGAGGAGGTGGGCAAAGCAACTGCTGGTGGTCGTCGGCAGCAGTAGGACGGCAAACTCGGGACGGCGGCGATGGTTACGAGTTGGTGAAGAGGCGACCCGAGCTTGCTGCAGTCGGTTTGGTGGTGTTCCAGCGACGACGCGACGAGACAAGGGCGACGGCGACGCAAGGAAGGAGAAAGGCGGCGGATCGGCGTGTAGTCAGGTCGTAGCAAGGAGGCGCGAGGGATGTCGCCGGTGGCTGGGTTCGGTGGTCGGCAGTGGAGGGTGAAGGAAGAGGAAGAGAAGATGGTGGTGGTGTGATGTCGTTTTGGTGATGGGTTGTTTTTTTTTTTTAAAGATAATAACACTGTGCAGGGAAACAAAATAAGGTGGGTGGAAGATGGACAGATGAAACGCCCCGACCCGTATTTACCGTACACAGTAAACACGTGCCGGAACTGTGATGACCAAATCAAACCAAGCCCAGTATACAGTGTATACAACAGTAACTCGAGCTCAACAGCCCAAAATAACAACGTCAATAAGAACAAAACCGGCCCAATGGCCCAACAGCAAAATATCACATCCGGCCCAAGGCCCAATAATAACAATATAATGCACAGCGGAAGACTTAATAACTCACAAAATACTGTATGCGACACTGATGCAAACTATGGATCCGAGGCCTGTCCAAGAGATAACGCTGTAGCCTGTCTGGAACGCACCAAACCTGTACCAAAAATAACTCATCCTACGGGATGAAAGCCCGCAGGTGAGGGGTGAGTCCGAAGTGCTCACCGACGAAGGATAGACAATCAATAAGCACACTATAATTACTCAAGTCAAACACAGGCTAAACAGCCAAACACACCAAAACCAAGACTCGACCCAAAACCGGTCCAAGACCAAAAGACTCAAATAAAAACCAATTTTCCAATTCTATCTTTCCGGGCCCCGTCACGGATAAGCTAGAGGTCAGACCTGGTTATCAACATATTCCGGGTGCCAGACCAAATCCAGAGAACCCAGGGATCGACATCCCAAAAATACGAACCCAGGGATAGACATCCCAAAAATAATCACAGGATAGACATCCCAAGCATAGACATGCTTATCGCAAGAACCCAGGTCACGGCCACCACGAAACAGTCTTAAACCATCGAGTCATACCACTACTTACCACGTGACAATTATATTATCGTCATCAAAATCAAATTACAAGGATCAACATCCCTAACCAAAATACCAGGATAGACATCCCTATCCAAAATCAAGGATCGACATCCTTATCACAATTTATTATTAATCTATTTTATTTAATACCAAAAAGACTCAAGGATAAACGTTCAAAAACCAATCACAATACTGGGATAAACATCCGGACAACAGTCAAGACAATGGGATAAACATCCCGAACCAAACCACAGCAAATGCAACATGCAATAATCAACAAACACAATAACCGAGTAATATAGGCACATATCGAAGGAAATCCATCCTCACCTTGGCCGATTACTCAACTCCGGAAACAATGACTGGTCCGACGCCGGCTCCTCGGGAAACTGCCCGATATCCAAACCTATACCACAAAACAATATATACACATAAATGCACATAATCGGTATACTATGATGCCAAAACTGCGAAATAACCCATCCCAGTTACATATCTGTTATTATTTCCATTTACCGAAAATATTATACCGTACGTATATCCGAATATAACTTCGGTAGCATACTTTAATTAAAACTCTTTTAAAAATATTTTCATAAAATAATTATAGTTTTCCAAAATTATAATCTCCTTAATTTTTCCAAAAAAATAATAATCTATTTATAATTCCCAGAAAATATCTATCGTATTTATCTTTGTCTAATAATATTTTCCAACACAAAATATAATTACCTTTAATTTTCAAAGTACATGTATATATATATTCCTCAACAATAATTTTCTAGGGAAAAACAATATATGTAAATAAAATTTCCAGGAATTATTTTCATGATATATATATATTTTCCAAATAATATTAGTTTTTCTCTAAAACATAACTTAATTATTTATCAAAGTATATATATTTATATTTTCCTCAAAATACCAGAATTGAATTGGCCATAATTTTCTCAAAATAAATATAAATTTTTTTCTCAAAATTAAATACCAGAATATAAATAAATACATATATGTATATATTTTGTTTTTTTTAAAATTAAACGGACTAGGCCATGAATAGTGCCGGCCCAGACCAAGGCAGCAGGCCCGAAGCACAGGCCCACGCCCAGACCCGGCCCAACACACATCCACAACCCAACCCAGGTCACAACCCGACCACAGGCATCCGGGTCGAACGCGGGTCGCGGGTCTGCTCACCTTGGGTTGCAGCGGCGGCGGCGCGACAAACGCGGGGAACGGAAAGCGAGCACAGCAGCGGCATCGGGCGGCGGAAAAGAGGCGCGGCGTCGCCGGTGTCGTCGTCAGCGGCGCGGAGAAGGAGATCCGCGGGTTTCGCCGCGGGTCAACGGCGCGTCACGGCGCTTCGCTGGACGGAAGGCGACGGGATCAGCGACGTTGAGAAGGCGACGGTGAGGAGATGATGCTGGTGGCGGCGGTGCGACGAGCGGTGGCGCGGAACGCTCCGGCGTGCACAGTAACCGGGGGAGGGAAGGTGACGGTACTGTTCACTCCTTTTTTTTTCTTTTTTTCCTATTTTCTCTTCTTTTTTCCTATTTTCTTTCCTTTTTCTTTCCATTTTTCTTTCCCTTTTTTTCTGTTTCAATTTCAATTTTCTTCTTCTTTTTTTTTTGGACAAAAAGATCATGCCTCGCTGGGCTTTTATTACACAAAAATACGATATACATCACTACATTCTCAGAAGATGATCTCCCCTTACATTAGTGATCAGGTTTTGCATAATAAAACTAGGAGGGTTGTGCAAAGTAGTGACCCCTCTTTCAAAATCCAAAGATTTACGCGCAAGGCCATCGGCTCAATGGTTAGCCTTCCTATGAATGTGCTTCAAGTTGACAGACCAATCTCGACATATGAGCTTCCTAATCTCAATGACCAGTGTAGGTAGAAAGTGTTGGTCTTCATCAGAGGAAATAATCATCTCAATCACAATTTGGTCATCCATTTCCACATCAATATGTCTGAATCCTAAATCCCATGCAAGTTCGAGGGAGTATTTAATGCTCCACAATACTGCTTGCAGTTCCGAGCATATTCCAATATTGTATACTATCCCTCCAAGCCATTCACCCTCCGATCCTCTGATGAGGCCACCAGCCCCAGCCTGTCTCGTGGAATGGATGAAAAACCCGCTCGAGTTTACCTTGACAGTGTGGGGTGCCGGTGGGAACCATTGCGCAAGTTTGGGCCCCTCGTTTCTTCCCGTCAGTGGTTTCAGTAAGTCTTGTTCTTCTGCCCATATAATCTCCCTTGCTTTCATCAGAACAATACGGCCAGGGCAATGAATCCTTGAGGGTTGTTCAGAGAACACAAGATCATTTCTCCATTGCCAAAGTAGGTTGCATGCTGCAACGAATACAATGTTCCAGTCAAGACCCTCTACAGTATGTAAGGGTGCTTTAAGATTTACCCGTATCCATCGTTGCAAGTCATCACTACCAAAACCCAGGATTTGCAGCAGGGTTTTCAAAGAGTGTCAGAGTCCTCGTGCTAGTGGACAGTCTCGCATAATGTGCAGGACTGATTCCTCCGAATTAGCGCACCTAGGACAACAACTATCGGCAGTCATGCCTCTTCGAGCTCGCTGTAAATTTGTCATGAGCTTGTCCCAGTACATAAGCCATAAAAAACTTCTCAGCTGCTGAGGACCCCTCCATTTCCATATCCGCTCCCATTCTTTCTCTTTTGGAGGCCAATTTTTTGATTCCAAGAACTCATATGCAGAACAGGTAGTGAATCTACCATGCCTAGACATGGCCCAGTGAATCCGATCAGGTCTTCTCGAGGGATGTGGTGTGCAAATTGCCGTCACTTCCTGGACAGCAAAGGGAGGTAGACACGGAGCAAAGCTACTCCAGTCCCAATCACCAGAGGCCGAAGTGAAAAATTCAATTAATTCTTCCAGTTGTATGAGTGGATTGGGGAATGAAATGAGGTTCATCAGTGGGCCACTAGGGGTCCATTTGTCCGCCCAAAAACGAATGGTTCTGCCATCGCCTATTCTCCACTCCAAGCATTTGTACACTGAATCCTATACATCACAGATTGCAAGCCAGGTGTGCGATCCCTTCTTCTTTTTTAGTTTCAATGGGATCGAAACATCCTTCCTCATGTATTTCGCTCGGAGTACTCTGACCCATAGAGCTTCCGGTCTCGTCACAAGGGACCAGGCTAATTTCATGATCAAAGCATGGTTACATGACCTCAATCGCCGAAGGTTCAACCCACCACAATTTTTAGGGACGATCACCGAGTCCCACTTAACCAGGTGAGGTTTTCTTTTAGTGTCTGTAGAGCCCAGATGAAATTTCTACAGAGTTGCTCAATCCGATTACACACCGAGATGGGTATCTTCATAGTTTGCATTGTAAAGATAGGTAGGGCTGCTAACACTGACTGGACCAACGTAGTTCTCCCTGCTAAAGACAGGGTGCGGGCTTGCCACCCATTAAGTCTATTTTGTACTGTTTGGACCAAAAGTTGGACAGACTGGCTAGTGACTCGACCATGTATAACTGGTACACCTAGGTATTTTCCTAGATTGGAGGTGAGTTGGTATCCCAGTCCTTGACTTAGTTGTCTGGCAAGAGGTTTCGGGACATTCTTGGAGCAGAATATTCGAGTTTTCGCTTGGCTAATCTTCTGACCAGAGAAATAGCAAAAATAATTCAAACATTCAGAAACCACATCAACCTGATCCATACTACCTTCAGCAAATAGTACCAGGTCGTCTGCAAAGAAGGTGTGAGACAACATTGGTCCTCCTTGGCTGAGTTGGATAGGTCTCTACTTTCCTCTTCTAACTGCCTCGCCAATAATCCGACTGAGTTTTTCCATGCATAGGACAAATAGATAGGGGGATAAGGGGTCCCCTTGCCTCAGTCTACGTGATGGGGAAAACTCCTCCAAGAGCTCACTGTTCCAATTGACTTTGATTCGGCTGGTAGTCAGACATCCCATAATTGCATTAATCATTCTGCTAGGCAGTTTTGCTTCTATCATAGTATCTTTCAAAAATCCCCACCGTACTCTGTCGTAGGCCTTCTCTAGGTCTACCTTTATGGCAAAGAAACCCCTCTGGCCCGACTTTTACTTCATTGAGTGGATAACTTCTTGCATCAAAATTATGTTATCTGTAATGAGTCTCCCAGGGATAAAGCTAGCTTGTGTCGGGGAGATTATATCATTGAGGACAGTCTTCTTCTTTTTTTTTTTTACTGTCTTCTCTCTTTTTTTTTTCAAACAGTTTTCTTTTTTTCCTTTTTTTTTCTCTCTTTTTTTTTTCTTTCTCTCTTTTTTCTATTTTCCTCTCTTTTTATTTTTCTCTCTTTTTCTTTTTCTTCTCTTCTTCCTCTCCTGCTTTCTTCTTTTTATAGACGGGAAAATACTGTGCACATGTGAATCCTTAATAATGCAGCTTGTCTGCATTATTAAGCGAGTCCGGTCCGGATCAGAAAATAACTGATACCCCCTTAGTTATTTTCCGGTGTGATTTTTCCGAAAATCCCGGGACCCGAAAAATACCGACTTAGGCCCGAAAAATCCACGGAAAAATCACGAGCGCGGGAAAACTCTCAGTTTCGAAAAATGACGCCCGATTTACCTTGAATTAATTACCCAAGATTAATTCAACAGTAACTCACGGTAAAAAGACTTTTACAGTCCCGGTAAAAATCAAAATTCTTACCCGGGCTGTTACAATAGAGGCAGTATAGGAAGCTGTAGTTTTCAGTGCGTGGTTGGACAGGAAGGCATGATTTTTATAGCAAGAAAAGGAGGAACAAACCATGGTGGTGGTGGTAGACAGGATATGGATTGGGATAAAGAAAAGGTGTCTGCCATATGTGATTAATGGGGTTGTCCTAATGCGATCAACTAATAAAGCAGAAGAGTCAACAAAAGTCCATTATGCCCTTCTACCTAACTTAAGTTTTCAAACTAAACAGGGGCATAATTGTCTTTCCGCAGCTTTCCAAATCCCGAAAATTCCAACTCGTCCCGAAAATTCCGCAAAAATATCTGGAGTTCGGAATAAGTCTCGGCTTTAGAATCCGATGCTCGGTTATCATGAAATAATTACCAAAGATTATTTCTATACGATAAATTATTGTACAAAGCATTTTACAGTCCCGGTAAAAATATAAATTTTTACCCGGGCTGTTACAGTTAATTTCATTTGTTACCATAAAAAATATTAATTTCATTAATTTGGGAAAAAATGATTGTATTCTCATTACCCAAAATTACGGTTTAACATATACCCCAATTTAATGAACTTTATATCTCTTTTATTTATTAAATTCATTAATGTTGTCCACTTAATTCTAATTTTATGGTAAAAAATGTTTATATTTTTGTTACCTGAAATTATATTCTAAATAATTCTCACTCCAATTAATTTATTTCTATATATAAATTATTTTTACCCACCAATTAATTTATTTCAATATATAAACTATTTTTACACAAGTGGGAAAAAAGAGCACATGTTATTAGGCTTAATTTCTCCAAATAAAGACTGAAATGTTTCCTTATTAAAATAAACCCACAATCTAACAAAAAAAACAAGCACAAAAAGATCATGACTTTGCTTCTTCACCACCTCGCCATAAAAAACCATCACGGCAACAACCTCAACCATGACCCCAACCCAACCCAACCTTCACCATCCCCTCCCAAGAGCAAAATACTTCAATTTATTTTCAGAGTGTAAATAAATGCCAATATGCAGAAACACATATGCTGCAAGAACAATAATGAATATAATATGATAAGTCCTTGTATGCCACATAAGAACCAGACTTGCTGCAAATAAGAAAACTGAGGAAAATAACAAAGATGAGTAGATGATGTATTAAACCAAAAGGGAGAAGACATAGGAATATGGGGCTGCCGAAATCCAACGGGCTAGGGCTGATACCCAGCCTACTTCCAATGTAATTGCTTCAATTAATTGAAACTATTAATGAATTTAATAAAGAAAAGAGAAACAAATATCATTAAATGGACACATGTGGTTTGAGCAAGGTAAGAGGAGGGGTATTTTTTAAACACGGAAATCATGTTGGGGTGATCCAGGTGAACAAACGGGTCCGGGTCGGTCTTGGTGGTTTTTTGGTTGGTCCCGCCAAATGGGCCCAAGTTTGCTGACATGGCATCGGAAAAGTTGCCACGTCAGCAGAAATTGCTGGATGCCGGGGGACTCAAACCAAAACATGTAAAATGGAGACAACAAAGGGATGAAAAATGATCGAATCTCAACACAGGGATGAAATCCAAAATCTAGGGGCAACACAGGGATCAAACATGGCATTATTTCTAAATTAGAGAATATACTATTATGGCTTGGCATCGTAAATCACGAGAGAGGATTCGGCTCATGAAATAGTAAACCCTTGGGCTTTTAAGTAGTCACTCAGTCATGTATACCATGCTTGTGGAGCTTGTTTGAGTCCGTAGAGTGAGTGATTGAGCATGCCCACATGTGTAGGTTTTTCTGCTGCAACAAAACCTTAGGGTTGTGCTATGTAGACTTCTTCATCAAGCATGCCATTAAGAAAGGCATTACGCACATCTAGTTGATGAACTTGCCAATTACTAGACTAGACATGATTGAGCACAACTCTGATGTTAGTTGGCTTGAAAATTGGACTGAAGATCTCCTTATAATCAATTCCTTCCCTTTGGTAGAAACCCTTGGCTACAAGCAGAGCCTTGTAATGTTCGATGTTACTATTTGCCCTTCTTTTGATTTGATAAACCCATTTATTGCCTACAATGTTCATGAATTTTTGATACGATACCAGTTTCCATGTGTTGTTCTAGATCAATACATTAAACTCTTCCTGCATAACATCTCTCTGTTCCTTGTGTTTGGAAGCATTAGTGTAAGAGGCATGTTCGGTGTTTACTAATTCCTTTCTCTGAAAAATATAGTTAGATAGAGAATATCTATCTACTGGTTTGGGACTTGGACACAAAATCATTTTATGTGGTTGTGGAGTTGGTTGGTTGATAAGATTATTGGTGGAGATGGTCTCATTAGTGGAGAGTTGGAAGCTAGAGGAGAAAAGGTGAGTTGTCTTCTAGATTGGACAGAAAAGGTAAGTGTAAAGAGACTAAATTAAAATTAGACTCTAGTCTGAGTTTATTGTTATTCGGTAAAGTAGGCATGATTATAGGAGTAGGCAGTCTTTGTGGTGTAGTTGGACTCTATTGTAGATATGGGGGGATGAGGTCACTCTTGGAGTAGTATCTAACCTGTAGAACTCTTTGGTGATGTGCTGCTAAGGAAGAATACAGAAAGTGGGACTGACACCCATGTCTCAGGTTGCTGCTATGATGAAGAAATATTCTTCATTTGTTAAAAGAAAAAATATGCTCAAAGAATTATGTCAATCCGTTTCGTATGCGTATCAAGACACTTATAACCATGGTGTTTGAGACTATAACCTAGAAAAATGCATGGGGTGGACCGATAATCAAGCTTATGCTTTTTGTATGGACGTAGATAGGGATAGCATAGACAACCAAAAACTCTTAAGAATGTATAATCAAGATTGTGATTGTAAATAATTTGGTAAGGGGATTTATTGTGCAACATTTTTGTAAGCATGTGATTTATAAGGAACACTACTGTTGTAAAGGCGTGATCCCAGTATTGTAAAGGAACATTAGCTTTGGCCATTAAGGTAATCTCAGTGTCAACAATATGACGATGTCGCCTTTCAATGGAACTATTTTGCTCATGTGTATGTAGACACATAACTCTATGTTGAATCCTACATTATTCAAAGAATCTCCTTATATCTGTTTGTATAGACTGTATAGGAAGAGTAAATTTTTTCTCAACTGTGCTTGAAAAATTTTAAATGTGTTGTAAACATTAGAGTTTTGTTGAATAGAAAAGAACCATATGTCTTTAGAATAATCATCAAGAAAGACAGCATAATATTTAAAAGCATCATTACTGAGAAAGGGAGAAGGTCCCCAAACATTACTTGCCCTATGTGAACTAGAATGTAAATGCAAACGAGAAAATTTTCCTAGTGGCCAAGCTAGACAAGACTGAGACTTAGAACTAGACGCTATTTTGTAACTCAAAAAACTTGATTATTTGGTTTTGAACATGACTATGTAGATGTCCAAACCGTTGGTGCCAGACCTCTTCTTCAACCTTGACAGCAGATAACGCAATAAGAACAGATCATGGAGAGCTTGATGAAAAGGCGTAAAGTCCATTACTACTCCAGCCTGTAAGGATTGCTTTCTTGCTGGCTTGGTCCTTAACAAAAAAGATATTAGGATAAAGTTCAAAAAACGCATTGTTATGAAGGGCAAATTGTTGGGAGCTAGAAACATAGAGTTATGGCCCAACCTTTCGCCTCTGAACTCATGTCCCATGGTCTTCCAGGTGGTCTCCAAGCCTACCCCCATCCAAATCGCAACCGTATCACCACCGCACCAATCCTACCAACTCCCCTGAACATCCCTACAGACACATCCAAACCCATTCACTTTTCAAAGTGGAACCGCAAAACCATTGAGACAGCCATTTCAATCAATCAACTTGTCAGTATCTATGGGAAGAATATACCTCAAAGATGGACGGCCACTGATATTCATCTCTTCATGAATAGGTACGCGGAAGTAATGGATGTATTTGCTCCACAAAAGAAATCCAGGACCGGGAATCGCTATGCTTTCATGCGGTTCAGAACGGATGTCCACCTACCGTCTATCCTTGATCGCATCTGCTCGATGCAGGTTAATGGTAGCTTTCTCCATGCAAGCGTAGCCAAGTCTCGCGTCTATTACTCAACTTCGTCATTCTGTTCCCAACGCTCCTCCTCGTTGTCTCAGTAGTAAATCCTTTGCTGAGGCTGTTAGATCTTCACCTGCTCTACAACAAGCTTCGGCCTCCTCCTCTAGCAGAGCGCCTATCTTTGTCTCTAAGGATAGGGCTCCTAATTGGCTTGGGAATTGTGCATTAGGTGTCCTAAAGAAACCGATGCCTATTAATTGCTTGCTTGATTTGTTCCCTGTCGATGGGTGCTTGGTCACCGACGTTATTCCTCTTGGCGGAGTGTCTTTTCTGTTCAAGTTTCAGTCAGCTGATGATACGAATACAACTATCCAAAACAAACCTATTTGGTTCTCCCAACTGTTTGAAGTCTTTCGTGCATGGCAGGATGGTGACGCGGCTTTCAACAGGCTGTGCTGGGTTCTTATACGGGGAGTACCTCCTCAGTTATGGTCTAAGAATTTCTTTGAGGTCTTGGTATCTGACTTCGGTGCCATGGTGGATTGGAGCAATGATTCTAGGAACCTGAATCGCTTTGATGTCGCTGAGATATTAGTGCTTAGTACTTCAAATGCATTTATTAATAAAAGTCTATCAGCGAAATCCGGTGACAAACATTATGTTATCAGTGTCGTAGAGTCACAGTTTGATCCTCTTGACTGGAATTGGTCCAAACCTACCGACTGTTCTCCTCTCCGTTCAGGCGACGATCCAATCCCATCCAATGGCTCGGTCCAGCCGCAACCACCCCCGAACCCTCCACCTGTCAACACTGCCCCATGTTCCGAGGACCCTTTTAATCTTAGACCTATCATCGACAACCTTACCATTTTAAACGAAGCGCCTCTGCCACCCTCCCTTCCTCAACTTCCTAGGTCGTCTTCTCCCGAAGCGAGTCACGCGTGCTCCTCATCTTTTGTGCCAGACACTATATCAGACCCATCCACCCCTCTTCATTTTAACCATCCTATCAGCCCAATACGGCTTACTAGCCCTTTCTCCTCTGAGCCTATCTCCAGTGAACTGGGCCTTTCTTTCCCTGAGCCCAATCTCCCTATTTTCCTATACACAACCTCAACTCTCATATCCAATACCCAACCCAACCCTCTTTCACCATCAAAATCATCTTCTTCCATAAGATCGACATCTTCTTACAGCCAATCTATGTCCAGAACATTCTCTCCATGGTCAGAACATCCCTCTAACCCCTCCTACGACCATTGCTCTTCTACCTTCCTAAAAGCTGTGGAGAAACTGGTGTAAGCAACCCTTAAGAGTATGGGATTCACAAAACCGAAGAAAATTCGGTACCTCAACCGCAATGCTAGTGTGGGCTGTATCCCAGAGAGCAAACTTCCTGAGACTGATTCCGATATATGCCAAGCTAATAAGCGTGTGCTGGATGATGCCTGCAGTAGCTCAAATTCTATACCAGTGTCTTTTACCAATATAGAAGTCCAGGAAACCAATAAGGTGGGTGACCTTCTTGGTTGGGACAGGTCATCCTGTGCCCACGAGACCGACAACCTCATTACTGAGATGGTTACCACGGAGGCGTTTAATTGGGCGCAAGCTAAAGCTCAAGAGTAAGACGTTCTAATTTTGTCTTGCGTCCCTTTTCTTTTTTATGTTTAATTGCATTTTATGGAATGTTAGGGGTCTCTACTCTTCTGCCAGGCAAGCCCAGGTGCGTTAGTTAGTCAGTCAAACTCACTGTAATCTCGCGTTCTTCTGTGAGACCAAGTGCTCTAATGTCGATTTACCTTTTTGTCACAAAATTTGGGGCCGTGGCCGAATTAACTTTGCCTCTGTTGACTATGATGGTAGATCGGGGGGTCTAATTCTTATTCGGGACAGTGACTTCTTCAAAGTCAATCGTGTGCTCTCCTCTCGTCACTAGATTATCTTGGATGGTTGCTTCATCCATTCTAACTTTCAGCCTGTCATCTGTGGTATCTACGGTCCCTCTTCCGTGGACGACCGTATTGAGATGTTTCAGGAACTTATCTCTATCAAGCAAGATTTTCCAGCCCCTTGGCTGGCTCTCGGCGATTTTAACGAGGTACTGGAATCGGCTGAAAGGAAGAGTGGTAATTTGTCTAGAAGAGGTTCAACAGCCTTCAGGGATTTCGTGCTAAACCTGTCTCTCGTCGAACTTGCCCTTGAAGATAGACTGTTCACTTGGAGTAATTCCATTGCCGCGAGCAGAGTAGATCGTGTTTTTGTTGAAGGAGAATGGCACGTCATGTTTCCTCACTTGCTTATCAAATCTGGTAGTAAGAAGGGCTCCGATCATTGCCCCCTCATTCTATACCAGGACCTAGTCGATTGGGGAAGGAAGCCGTTCAGATTCATTTCGGCGTGGTGGGAGCATCCGAATTTCTTGGAGGACCTTATCCTTATGTGGGGTCAGTCTATTTCTGCCTTTCCTGGCCGATTTAACTTTCTAAGAAAAATGAGCTTTTTGAGGAAGCTCCTTGCCCGATGGAATCGCGAAGTTTTCGGTAATGTTCATGATCTGATTTCAACTCTCCAGTTTAGGGTGGACGATTTGGAAGAAGGCCGAGATAAGATCACTTACTGTTGCAGAATCGCAGGAGCTCGTGGATAACAAAGTTGAGTTGGCCTCTAAAAACAAATATCTAGAGGCTATGTGGAGGCAGAAGGCACCCATCAGATGGTGCAAACTTGAAGATAAAAACACTAAGTTTTTCCATGTTTCTGCTTGTGTTCGTGGTAGGCGGAACCGCTTCAATTTTCTGAGGATTGGCGGACAAGTGGTGTATGAACCTCCATTGATCAAGGACGCTACAAAGGATTACTTTACAAAGTTATATTCTTCCGACCACAGGAACCGTCCCTCCATTGGGGGTCTCTCTTTCAATCATCTAAGCTCGTCGGATGCGTCTTATCTTGAGCAACCTTTCTCCTTGGAGGAGCTGAAGGCGGCTGTTTGGGGGTGCGATAGCTCTAAAGCTCCGGGTCCGGACGACTTTAACTTTGGTTTCTACAAGAAGTGTTGACAGCAGGTTAAAGACGATTTGTTCGATATCGCCATGCAGTTCTATGAGCATGCAAGGCTTCCCAAGGGAGCTAATACTGCATATATTACACTTATTCCTAAAAGGAATGAGGCAGACAATTTGGATGAGTTTAGGCCCATTTCTCTAGTTCATGCTCTGTACAAAATCATTTCCAAAATTTTGGCTTTGAGGTTGAAGAAAGTCTTGCCTAATCTTATAGGGATGCAGCAGATGCGCTTCATGGAAGGACGCAATATTTTAGACGGGGCTTTTTTGCAAACGAAATAGTCCATAGTGTTAAGAAAAACAAATCCAAGGCCGTGATTTGGAAATTGGACTTCAAAAAGGCCTATGATTCCGTCGATTGGACTTATTTGATGGAGGTTATGTCAGTTATGGGTTTTGGGCTCAGATGGAAATCTTGGATTTATGAATGCCTCTCATCTTCCTCACTTGCAGTATTGTTTAATGGATCACCCAGTGGCTAGTTCAAACCAGGCCGTGGGCTTAAACAGGGTGACCCCTTGTCGCCCTTTCTCTTCAACATTGCCGCAGAAGGTTTGCCTTTAATTCTTTGAAGAGCACAACATCTCAACCTCATCAAGCCAATTTCAGTACACGATACATCCGCATCTGTCCTTCAGTACGCGGATGATACGATACTGTTTTCCTCTGCTGATATACAACATCTTCTCAATCTTAAGCGTTGTCTTAGGATTTTCGAAGCCTTATCCAGATTGAGCATCAATTTTCACAAAAGTTGTGTTCTTGGGCTGAACTTGAGACAATCCGAGTCTATCCACCTTGCCAACATGCTTCATTGAAAACATAAAAATTTTCCCTTCAAGTATCTGGGACTACCTCTTGGTGCAAATATGAAGAGGGTCAAGAGTTGGCAGCCTATTCTAGACAAATTCAGCTCGCGCCTTACGTCATGAAAGGGGAGACATCTTTCTATCGGCGGTCGAGTCACCATGATCAAAGCCGTCCTTAGCGATCTTCCTCTGTATTATATGTCGATGTTCCTACTCCCAGTAGCGGTTGCAAAGCGGTTAATCTCTCTACAGAGGAATTTTTTCTGGAACGTGTTGAATGATGCCTTCCAGAAGAGGAAGTAAATGATGTTCTTATACAGTGTCATGCTTCTACATATGGCGGTCATGCAGAAGCTTGGAAGACAGCAGCAAAGGTCCTCTAGAGTGGCTTTTATTGGCCAAACCTTTTTAAGGATGCCAAACGCTTCGTTCAGACATGTGATTGATGTCAAAGAACGGGCAACATATCGCATCGCCAAGAAATGTCCCAGCAGGGCATTCAAGAAGTTGAGCTCTTTGACGTCTGGGGTATTGATTTTATGGGTCCATTCTCATCTTCTTACTCTAATCAATACATTTTGATGGCGGTAGACTACGTTTCAAAATGGGTCGAAGCTATTGCAACTCCGACGAATGATGCACGAGTTGTAGTCAAATTCCTCAAGAAAATCTTTTCAAGATTTGGAACTCCCCGTGCACTCATCAGTGACGGGGGTACTTATTTCTGCAATAAGAAGCTAGAGGAACTACTTCGGAGATATGGCGTTACCCATAAGGTAGCCACGCCATACCATCTCCAGACGAGCGGTCAGGTTGAAATTTCCAACAAGGCCATAAAGAGCATATTAGAAAAAACGGTGAACCAGAAGAGAAAGGATTGGTCATCTAAATTGGATGATACTCTCTGCACTTACCGCACAGCGTATAAGACGCCCATTGGCACAACCCCCTACCGACTTGTGTACTGGAAGTCATGCCATTTGCCTGTGGAGTTGCAGCATAAGGCATATTGGGCAATCAGATTTTTGAATTTTGATTCCAAGTTATCGGGACAGAAAAGGCTGTTGCAACTCAATGAGTTGGAAGAATTACGGCTCGACGCTTATGAGAATGCTCGGATCTATAAGGAGCTTACAAAGAGATGGCACGACAAGCACATTCAGAAAAGGGTGTTAAAGGTTGGAGATCAAGTCCTGCTTTTTAACTCCAGGCTCAAGAAATTCCCAGGGAAACTTCGCTCAAGATGGACCGGCCCTTACACAATCATAACGGCCCATCCATCTGGCGCATTCGAGATAGTGAGCCAGGACAAAGGACGCTTTCTATGAACGACCAACGACTCAAGCTTTACAACCTTGGAGATCCAATCGAGCCTGAGGTTGTGCAGTTTTTATCTGATCTGCACTAACGTCTAGGGCGTCGTGTCCAGCTACAAGACGTAAAAGAAGCGCTGTGTTGGAGGCAACCCATATTTCCTATTTGTATGTTCTGCATGCAAATTGAAGGCAATAACGATGGTATTTCTGTCGGAGTTTGCAGTACACATCCAGACTGTGTAGGCACAAACAGGTTCTTCGTATCTTATTTTTATGCTTTCATTTCGTAGATTCTTGGTCAGTGAGGACACTGTCCAAAATAAGTTTAGGGGTGCATATTCATCCTCATTTCCTCATTTTAATTTTTCGTTTTACTTTTTCTTTTTTATTTTCTTTTATTGCAAATAATTTAGGCCCTAACTTTAGTTTTTGGCTTTTACTTTCTCACTTCTTGAATTTTGCTGACAATTGGAAGTATGGATGCACCAGGATATGTCACTTTGAAAAAAAATAACAAACTGTGCCAACTTAATTTGTTTCTCATCCTTTGTCTTAAACACGTTGGAAACAACTTTAATAACGCGTAGCCATATGATTAGTTCTGCCTATTACACCTCTTCTTTTCTAACTCTTTTTGACGTTATCTTTAATCTTAGAACAGAATCACTGGACCAATCAAGGCGAAATTTGGCATAGGACATTTGATAAACGGATGTGATAAAGGCATTTCTTTCTTTCACCTACTTCACTTTTCTATAAACACTTACTAACCTTTATTTTACTTTTCCATTGTCACAATTTTTGGGCCTTTTCACGATAGCCAATATTTCTTTTATACCCGCACAGCTACCTTACGCCCATTGAGCCCACCTTGGCTATCGTTTATTTTTCTTTTTAAACTAACCCTTTTTGTCACTTTGAGAAAATTCATTATTTGTTCAGTCAAATTTTTGAAAGAATTCTGGCGATCGGCTCACAAAGCACAACGCGCTTATATGATTTTTCGTCTATTGTGCTTTAGGATGGACATTTGAAGATGAAGGTAGTTTGGGAAGTTTAGCTAAAAAAAAAAAGCAACAAAATGAAAACCACTCCCCAAAAAGGGTTTTCACAAAAAAACACAACTCAAAAAAAAAAAACAAACAAACAAAAAGAAGAAACCTCAGCATAGCTTCCCTATGCATCCTATCCTAATAAACAGAGCACAACCTCCTTATGCAGTTTGAGCCAATCCCTGAAGATGTTTACCAGCATATAGACTGATATGATGAATTTTTCTTGAGTGACATTTTTGTTTAGCCTTTTTCCTTTTCTTTTTAGCCCTAACCTAGCCCCATTACAACCGTATGCAAAGTCCTTTTGATCCAATTTGAAAAGTGTCCTATTTATTAGTGGAGAGTGGAAAAGTGATTCTGCTTATGAGATTTGTTTTTCTATTTAAAAACTCAAAATAATCTTTTCAGGTGTTAGTAGGCGGAATATGATCTATCTGGTTATGCATCGTTAGATTTTGGGACTGACATGTTTTTGGTATTTGATTTGAGGAATAGGTTGGGTTGGCACCCCTTTTACTACTTGCATGACTATCCTGTGCATTTCTATTTTCAGTTTCAGTTGACTTGAGAAGTGAGGCTTTTCACCCTTATCCTTAATTTTCAATGATTTTTGCTTAGGGACAAGCAAAGATTCAAGTTTGGGGGTGTTGATGTGTATGAATTATACACACATTTTGGGCCTTTAGTTTATAGATTTGGGCTTTGTTTTATTAAATTGTTATTTATTTAGTTAGCTTTTCATTTAGTTTTGATTTAATAAACTCTTCCTTTAGCTTTTGTTGATTACAGGTGATATTTGAAAGGATTTGGAAGATTTGGATAGATTCTGGAAGATAGAGATAAGATGGTTATTATCTTGGAAAGATTTGAAGATAATGTGGAGCATTATTCTCTAGTGCACGACCTGCCTGTGCGGAGCATTTTCACCTGTGCGGAAGTTCAAATTTCCATTATCCAACATTATCTTCCAAGCATATTTTGAAGAATCTTGTTTGAATTTAGATTAGGATTATTTATTTGTTATTTATCCATGTAAATTAAATTCAAAAGGTTTGTTTTTGAATTTAATTAGATTAGATCCTAGTTTTGAATTCAAAAGAGAGAAATCCTAACCATCCTTTCCTAGCCTACAAATAGCAAGGCATTCTAGGAGGAAGGACACACTTCACATTCTCTCATTCTCTCATTCTCTCTCAAATTCAAGAGTAGTGCTTCATTAGTTCTTCAAAGGAAGAGGAGGTTTGTAGCTTAGAGCTTTGTTCAAGTTCTTCTTCTTGTAATTCCTTGATCATTGCCTGGAATGAAATTCATAAGTATTTTCTTCTCTCTTGTTATGTTGAGCTAAATCTTTAAAGTCTAGGAATTAGGGGACGTAGCTTGTCTATTCAATGATGCTATTTGTTTTATGAATTGCTTTAATTCCTGAATGATCTATTGTTCATTGATTCAATCCTAGGGCACTTAACTATACTATTTAACTGGCCATTAGATATTACAAATTCTAGGTAGAGAATTGTTTAGTGACAGCGTCAATAATCTACTGGAATTGCATAGGTTGAACACTAGAAACTTACCTTGAGGAAGGAAGACCTTCTAGTGAGGAATATTATTTGCTTAAGTTGACTGTGCATGAATGCCTTAGTAGTTTCTTCGCTAGTGAACACGAAATTGAAATAGCTAAGTAAGGTTTAAGTCTCGCCACGAGAGTGGGTTATTTATTCTGTTTAATCAACTATCTTTCAATGAACGTAGAAAAATTCAGGAGTTAGGACAATTTGTGGTTGCATAGTCTGCTTATGCATGCATGCTGCATGATCAACCTGTGCATGGTTTTAAAGTAAAGCATCTGAGAATAGGCAAGTGAGCCCCCGAAGTCCTAGACATCTTTTGAATATTGAGAATCCATCTTTTATTATTTCAGCTATTTTCTACTCAAATCCAATCTTTATTTGCCTAGACGATCACGAATTATTAAGCGATTAGTACTTAACCTGGTCCCAGAGGACGACCTTGATTGCTACAACTATCTGTGCACTTGCAGAATAGCGTTCAAATTTCTTTGTCTCTAAATCTTGGCGGTATGGGTATTATTGATCTATCTGTTATGAACCAATGTTTGTTGTTTAAGTGGGTGTGGAATTTCACTCAGCGAGGGGAGTGTGTCTGGAAAAGTTTGATAAGGAACAAATGCGCAATTTAGTCATCTTCTTTGACGCCTCAGTTTGACTTTTCCAAGGCCTCCCTTACTTGGAGAGACGCATGCTTTTCTGGATCCTACAGTAGTCAAACGGGGGTGGATCTTTTTGATGGTTCAAAGAATAGTATTGGAAACGGTGACAGCGCTCTATTCTGGTTTGATAATTGGTCGGGTCTTAGTGTCCTTAAATCTCTATTCCCACGACTTTTTTCTATATCCCTCTGCCAGTTTTCTACAGTGGCACATGGTTTGAGTCTCGTGGAAAACCAACCTTGTTGGAGATCCATGTGGAGAAGGCCTCTACGTCAATAGGAGCTTGCCGAGACTGAGTCTTTACAAGACCAGATTACAGGATTCGCTCTCCAGCCACCTGCGCCTGATCACAGATTCTGGTCTAGTGCTACAGATGGGTTGTATTCGGTGAAAAGCGGCAGGTCTTTCATATATAACAAGATTGGGTCCCCATGCACCCTCCTCCGCCCCTGGCTCTCTATCTTCCCATTTAAGATTGAATGCTGGGCTTGGCTAGCTCTTCATCATGGCATCCCTACTAAGGACGTTCTTCGTTATCATGGAATTATACCGCAAGCAGATTCCACTTGCCCTCTATGCCTCGTTCACTCAGAATCCAGGGATCATCTTCTAGTTCAATGCCCGATAAGTTGGCGCATTCGGTCTAAGATCTGTAGATGGTGGGGCATCTCTTGGTGCAGCCCCTCTACCCTTCAAGAGATGTTAGTTCAATGGACCTCTTTATCCCCTTTTGCAAGCAGCAGGTCAATTTGGGTATCAATTGGCTTCTCAATTCTTTGGGGAATTTGGCTAGAAAGGAACAGAAGAGTCTTTCAAGGTTGGTCTGCAGATTGTGACAGATTAGTCGATTCCATCATCATTCATGCCACTAATTGGACCAAAAGTCTTCATCCTAAATTCCCCTTTAGTGGTTCTTTTGTGTTATCTAATGCTGAGCCCCTAAAAAGCTGGACTGGGGTTCGCAAGAATTTTTCCTCATTAGGTTTGTAAGTGCCTTTGGTTTTAATATGTGCTAGTCCTTGTATAAACGTCCTGCTTTGCGGCAGACATGTTCCAAGTCTTTATACTCCCTTGTATTTCATACTTGCCAATAAATAAATATAACATCGTTAGCATAAAAAAAACAGATAAAAGAGACTTAGTAATAGTTGGAACATGAAGCATATTTTTAATATGTAGTGGGCGAGAAGAGTTGGGAAGAATTGTATTGCCAATACTAGAGATGGACAATTATTTTTCATTTTCAACTTGCACAGAGTCACTTCTAGAATACTCGGAGTAGGAGTGAAGGCTGCGTTGATCCAGTGTCACATGGTGACTGGCACCTGTATCAGGAAACCACTGATCGTTGGAATAAGCATTGAAAATGGTGTTTGCCGTAGGAGCTGAGTTGTAGTATCACTGGTAGCATGTGGCCCTTTCGGTTGCACAACTGACACCAGGAGGGATTAGTTTCATTGCCATAAAACGATCTGTTGTTATTATTGGAACGATTATTGGGGCGCCAGTATTTGCCCTTACTCAACGACCTCGACCACTCCCTCTGTTAGGAGAAAAGATTGTTGCTTCTGCATGAAATGAGCAGTTGATGGCACCAGAATTTATGGTTCAGGCTTTGGTGCAAGTGGATTAGAATCGAGGCTAAGAGATTTCATTAGGTCTTCATTAAGAAATTCATAGTTTATCTGTATTCCTTGATCTGGCCTTTCAGAGAAGGTAGTGGCAAAGGCCTTAATATCATGGCATAGACCACGAATGACACTAATACTGAAGTTGTTGGTTGTGATAGCATACCCACTCGCTGCTAGCTCACTAGAGATTCGTTTGGCACGATTAAAATAACACACCATTGGTTCTCCTGGTTGTTGCTCAATGCTCTGTAAGGCCATATGAATGGCCATCCGACGTGTCTAATTTGGAGTGAAAAGGGATGATTCTAGAGCATCCCATGTTGCTATAGAGATTTGCTTGCCAACCACTATGGCAAAAACTTCAATAGAAAGGGAAGAGTTGATAGTGTTGAGGATTGCCTGATCTCGTTGAAATTACCGTTGAAAGGCAGGATTTGGTTGAATCACTCTATCAAAGAAAACAATCATTGCAACTGGGCAAGGAAAGGCACCAGTGGCATAGCCAAGAACACTTTGGCAAACGAGAAATGGCTCGATTTAAGCCCTCCAAAACACGTACTTAGTGTGTGTTAACTTGATCGACACAAAGTGTTACACATTTTGTAATGGAGAACATGTGCAACTAATACATCAGGTGCAACAAGCGCTGATGGTGCGATGGTTGTTGGGATACCGGTATTGGAGCTAGCAAAGGGAGGTGGATCAGAAGACATAGTGACAGACAAGAGTTAAAAAATGACAAATAGATTTGTAGGAAATAAAAGAACGTGGTGTGGTAAAGCAGATAGCTCCGCTACCATATAGAGTACAGAAAGTGAGAGTTAAGTTTTATATGGCACACAACTCGTGTTGTTGTCTCTGATATTCATTATATAAGAATATACGATACATTAAGATAAGACAAATAAAGAATTGACAATATATAAACTTATAAATCATGCAGACTTCTCGCCTATTTTATACACAAGATGATCATGACTAATTTTTAGGATTATGTTTATTGCAAACATTTTTCAACACCGGGTGGGAAAATTTCTTTATTCAAATTATAATGCCAATACAATGATTTTCTTAGGGTTAATGGTATAATTGGTACCCGAACTCTTTCAAATTCGTCAATTGTATACCCCGACTTTTTTTCCCGTCAATTATATACCTGTACTTTTGAAATTTGGTCAATCGTATACCCCGGGCAGCATTTTGATGACGTGGCATGCTGCCCGATAATAACTTGTGTTAGTTTTCCCCCCTACATTTCAAATTTAATCATGTAGGTCCATTAAAATTACACAATTAAGTCCTCAAATTTTTATTTTATTCAACCAAATTCTTTTTTAAGAACAATAATACTTTAGTTTAAATTTTTAGTGTTATGCATAATTATTACTTGTGCAATATTTAATGTTATAATTCTATCTAATATACAATTAATTTTAATTAATTACTAAATGATAATTTTTTTGAAAAAATTTAAAAAATCAATACTCTTGTAAATAGTCTCTTACAATAATAATAATAATAATTGTAATAATTATAATAATTTACTATATGTAGTTAGTTACATCAAATTTAATAATGTTCATATACAATTTAATAATAAAATTTATTATTTTTTTCACCTTAAAATATTTCCAAACTTTGCAATTTTCTAATTTTGCAAGTAGTGCTAGCTGTTGGGCTATGAATTTGATTTTCAAACTTCTTATTATTTTGATACATGGCAAGTGGGACCAATTTTTATTTATTTTTTGAATTTTAAATTCTTATATTGTTAAAACTAATAAAGTGAAATATATTCTTTATATATTGAATCATTCATAAGTAATTACAATTAAGTAATATAATTGAATAATTCTTATGACTATGTACTATATACACATTAAATATAACTAGCTATGTATTACAAAACTTATCATAAAAAATTATTATATTCTTATTATTTTAATAAAAATATTATTATGCACTAAAAATAATTTAGGAATCAAATATTATGTAAATAATAATTACATATAATATTAAGGATTAACTCTAAATAATAAAAAAATATATGTACTAAATTGTGTACTAATATAAGACTTATATGATTAACATAGAAATTCAGGGACTAAATTCCAACCTACCATTAACGGGCAGCACGCCACGTCATCAAAGTGTTGTCCGAGGTATACGATTGATGCAAACTCACAAAGTTCGGGTACATAATTGACGAAAAAAATAGTCGGGGTATACAATTGATGAATTTGAACTACTAGGATACCAAATATACCATTAACCCATTTTCTTAATACTTGTGAATAACTTAAACATCAGCTTGAGTATAATAGAATGAGTATTTTCTTCTTTTTCTGCACGACACCTTTAATTAATTCCATATACTGACGTTCTTCCATACAAATTAAAAAGCCCCATTCACTATACACCTGTGCCTATTTAATTATTTTTGTTATTTTATTTCTCTTTTAACCAAATAGTTTGTAATTAAGTATTATTTTTCATATAAGGATAATTTACTCTCAAACCCTACTCTCTTCTACAAATTACTTGTTTTTATTTAGTTTCTCAATTTATATCAAGAGCATATTAGAGTACCGGAATCTCTAATCGGATTTTACTTGATTCTCTACCATTTTATATCACCAAATTGATTTTCATTCTACCCAATTTTCATTATAATGCGCCAACTTATACGATAATTATAATGTATAATAAGTAACTAACTAATTTGTTTTATTTTCTCTCGGGAAAGAATCTTTAGCATATGTTTATTTGGTCCTTTAAATTCACTCCATTATCATCTCTGACGTGAAAACACACGAAGGCAAATATCTGACAATGACAATCTAATTAATCTCTATCTAATTGTTCCGCAAAATTAAGGTTCCTTTAGTTAGTTGTATTTTCGAAACATACCAAAGTCAATCCAAATTGATCTCATATGTCTTCGAAAGTACAAAAGAATCACAATAACCACCTGAAAGAAAAAAAAAATTCAATGATTGTTATCAGATATTTTCATTATTAAATTTAATATTTTGGCAACAGTTTACTTAATTTGTTTCCAACAAATAAACTAATTAATATATTTTTTTCGGGAAATTGTAATTTTATAATTTTTAAATTACTAGATGTAGATAATGACTATATCAAATGTATTGCACGTGCAAAGAACTCTAGTTATGCTAAAGTTAAGTTTTTTTTGAACAGTATGCTAAAGTTAAGTTGGTGATGTTAATTGGATGAACTTGACATGCAAGTTGGGCATGAATTTTTTTTTTTCTTCCAACTCTCGCTCTCCATATTTAGTCTGGTTTTAAAAGTTTAAAACAGATTAAATTCCAAATCGGACACAATGAAAACCACTCCAACTAATAACAATTGGCTAGATATGATATTTGTGTATTTCTAAAGTTGGTGCATGTGATTTGATTTAGAGTATGCTTAGTAGATTATGTTGCATGTAATTAAAGACAACAAACGGATGGAATTTGTTGGGGTATCAAAAAAGTAAGGTGATGTCAATTCCTAAAAAAGGTGGAGACCCTTTATTTGGAGTTTTGTTTTTTTTTTTTTCTGGTTTCCATCTTGTTCCTTTTTGGATCCTAGGTTGCATCATCAATATATATATCATGGAAGTCCTACAAACAAAATCCAACTGTCTTTGGATATATATATACATCAAAGGTGGGTCATGTCCACTTCAACCATCATCACTCTTTGCTTAGTTAGTGGAACATTTCTTTCTTCTTTTCTTGCTTTACTCTTAAAACGACAAATGATAGCTGGAAGCCTGGATCCATGCACGAATTAGTAGAAAATATGAAGTACTATACTTCTTACCACATTGAAAGAGAAAGAAAAGAAAAAAAGCAAACATCATCAACTAAAAGAATCCATCAAATATCCTTTACTGTTGGGGAAATTCACACCAATTCAACACACTACAATTAACCGAATCAAATGTGCAGCGGAATAACCCGGTCAATTAATTTCCCCTCTTTGCGCAACCAAAATGAGATATCAACAACCAACCCAATAAATGCTAGCAACAAAACCAACACAAGCACAACACCAAATATACGTGGAAAACCCCCAAATGCGGGGTAAAAACCACGGGACCGAAGTCCGTCAATCTCCACTATCACAAATAATAATGGGTTCAC
>JAKUCV010001797.1:10510-88247 GCA_028386065.3 Turnera subulata
CATATTGATCGTCTTTCCATTGTCGTGAGCACTTCGGACTCACCCCTCACCTGCGGGCTTTCATCCCGTAGGATGAGTTGTTTCATGTACAGGCTTGATGCATTCCAGACAGGCTGTGATGTTTCCCTTGGACAGGCTTGGATCCATAGTTTGCATTTATGCATACAGTGTTTATGTGAGTTTAAGTCTTCCGCTGTGCACTGTTGTTATATTTATTGGGCCAATGGGCCGGTTTTATTATCATTGATGTTTATTATTATGGGCTGTCGAGCCCGAGTTATTGTGGTTCACACTGTATGCTGGTTTCATTTTGGGTTGGGTTGTCACAGTTCCGGCTCGTGTTTACTGTGTACGGTAAATACGGGTCGGGGCGTTTCAGATTTTTACTCAAAAAATTTACAAAAATGCAAAAAAAAATACTCCGAAAAATTTACAAGAAGGCAAAAGAACATGATTATCACGTAACTGCTCCACTCTCCAGATAAAAATTGAAAATTTTTCTCCCCAATTCATTCCAATTAAAAATACACTCTTCTCTTCCTCCTCTTCCCCCTCCTACCTCCTCCTCTTCCCCCGCCTCCTTCCTCCTCCTCCTCCTCCTCCTCTTCCCCCGCCTCCTCCTCCTCCTCCTTGTCCCCATCCGGTTCCAGCAAAATCCATTTCCTTCTCTCTCCCCTTTCACTCTTTTACCGCAAAAAACCATCAACGGCAAATCACAAACCATCAACGGCCAAACAACAACACCCTCCCCCGGCACCATCTTCTTCTCTGGCGTCGGCAAGTCCGGCTTCGTCGCCAACAAGCTCTCCCAGACCCTCACCTCCCTCTCCATCCGCTCCTCCTTCTCTCCCTCGACGCCCTCCACGGCGACATCGGCGCCCTCTCCTCCCTCGACGTCATCGTCCTCAGCAAGTCCGGAAGCACTAAGGAGCTCCTCCGCCTTGTCCCCTACACCCTGGCCAAGGGCACCTACCTCGTCCTACCTCCTCTCCTTGGGTGAGCACCGACGACGCATTGTCCTTGTGTTGTTTTGTTTACTGTATGTGAAATTAAAATTGAAATTGAAATTGAAATTGAAAAGGGTGGTGGGTCATAGCCGGTGGTGAGGTCATGGATTGTGGGAGAAGAGGGTGATGGCGGATTGGTGGTTTCTGTGGGTGGATGGTTGGATGGTGGCGGAGGGGGTTGTGAAGAGGAAGAGGTGAGAGGAGGGTTATGTGGGGGTGAGGAGGCCAGGAGGGTGTTGTGGTTGTGGGGGAGGCGGAATCGTGGGTCGGCGAGGCGGTTGGGTTGGTTGGCAGCCGGTGGCCGGTGAAGAAGAAGAAAAGAGAAAGAGAAAGGAGAAGAAGAAGAAGAAAAGAGAAAGAGAAAGGAGAAGAAGAAAAAAAAAAGAAAAGAAGAAGAAAGGTAGAACCAAAGAAAAAAAAGAAAAGAAAAGCGGGTGAAGTTGAAGAAAAAGAAAAAGAAGAAGAAAAGAAAAAAACTGAAAAGCAGAAATAAAAAAAAAAGTAGAAAGAAATAATGATACAAATCAACGGTCCATAATAATACACGTGTCCACCATCCGCAGTCTCCGTTAAGTCTTGTGACGGAAACGAAATCGGGTCAACCATAGAGGGTAAACCATAGAAATACAAAGTTTAAGGGGTCAAATACCGATTTTTTTTGTCAGGGGTGATCCTAATTTGACCGAAAGTACAGGGGTATTTTGTAATGAAGCCGACGTCGGGCCAAACATTAGCACGTGAAGTTATAAAAAAATGAAATTTCTTGACATGGGAATTTTGGATGTTAAGCTTTGTATTTTATATATAGCAGCGAGTTAATCTACAATTATTTTCATCAACCTCACAATTCCCATGGTAGATATAGGATAATCTTGACATTTTGTTCTCCTTGATATATATTATACTATAGTACAAGCACCATCAGTCATCACCACAGGATTATACAATAACGAACATAATGAGTTGGATGCCGCCACATATGCTTAAGAAAACACACAAAAAATAATTTAAAGATAAACCCGAGCATCCTACCCTGTAGCAGTATGAGCAGGGCTCGGATTATAAAATGTCCCTTGGTTTTTTGTATTGCTGCACGCTCTGCAAGTAAGATAACACACAAGATTGCTTCATCCGTCGTCAAAATCGTCTTGGGTTTTTTAGTTCTTTAGGGATAATTAGAAAAGTAATTATTGGCATCGTCACTGCACATTAAATGCAACCAGCTGGCATTTTCTTGAACCACATAATCTAAGATGTTAGATCCCTTAAGCTTTAATTACATTACTACTCCATAATGGAATACTCTACATATAAGGATAGAGCTTGAGTACTATAGCTACCATAGACCAATACTTATTTTGTGTACGACAAACCAGAAACTATATATGCAGCAAATTAACCTGTAAGAACAACTTCGAATATTAATTTCCTTGTATTTTTATGCGGTTGCTTCTCCATCGCATTCTGATGTATATCCTTCAATTAGTTGAAAGGTTCACCAGAAAAGCAAACAAAAAAAAGCAAGCCTTAGGAACAGAACATCTTTGACTTGATCTCCGAAAATTGACAAACTATATATAAAGGTCGTCTCAAATTATTTTGATTTGAAATGTCTGTGTACTGGACTGGCCATGCCAAAACCATTTATTGCGTTACTGGTCCGCGGCAAGATAAACACCAAACTTTGGTGTAGTACTACTATTTCTTAATTCAAAGTATGTGGCTCGAGGATTCCCAATGTATATTGAATTGATAGTGGTGGATGATTTATGTAGCTAGACAAAGGCATAATTAGCTTAGCCATTTCCTAACCAATTTTTAATGCAGCCGCTAAACCATTGAATCCAAAATAATAGCTTAAAGACAAAGGAATAATTAGCTTAACTTAGCTCCCTCTTGCCACTATATCTACTTAATTATGGATCGTCATTTTCAATCCAAAGCAGTGGGGCATTCATAATATATATAGAATATAGGATTTTTTTTCTTAGAATAGCGCCCTTTGGTGTGAAAACAATCTGCTAATTAACGAACCATCAGGTTCCAAATTAAAATGTTTAGAGAGGCAACTACAACATAAATCAATTAATTATATGGTGCATGCGAATTCTAGATGCACAATAATTATTATTAATTAGCTGATTACTGATTATCTACGGTGGAAATTAATGCCTCCTCCCGGAACCAACCAAAATTTGTACGTATAATCTTACAACCACAAGCAATTAAAAGTTAGGCATGGGGTTGAACTTGACCTGGACCTCGTATTCCCAAGTCNCTGGCCATGCCAAAACCATTTATTGCGTTACTGGTCCGCGGCAAGATAAACACCAAACTTTGGTGTAGTACTACTATTTCTTAATTCAAAGTATGTGGCTCGAGGATTCCCAATGTATATTGAATTGATAGTGGTGGATGATTTATGTAGCTAGACAAAGGCATAATTAGCTTAGCCATTTCCTAACCAATTTTTAATGCAGCCGCTAAACCATTGAATCCAAAATAATAGCTTAAAGACAAAGGAATAATTAGCTTAACTTAGCTCCCTCTTGCCACTATATCTACTTAATTATGGATCGTCATTTTCAATCCAAAGCAGTGGGGCATTCATAATATATATAGAATATAGGATTTTTTTTCTTAGAATAGCGCCCTTTGGTGTGAAAACAATCTGCTAATTAACGAACCATCAGGTTCCAAATTAAAATGTTTAGAGAGGCAACTACAACATAAATCAATTAATTATATGGTGCATGCGAATTCTAGATGCACAATAATTATTATTAATTAGCTGATTACTGATTATCTACGGTGGAAATTAATGCCTCCTCCCGGAACCAACCAAAATTTGTACGTATAATCTTACAACCACAAGCAATTAAAAGTTAGGCATGGGGTTGAACTTGACCTGGACCTCGTATTCCCAAGTCGATTGTCCAATTTTATCAAGTTCATTTAGAGTCACAAGTTCAGGACCCAGTCCTGGATGGATAGCTAGCTGATTTCATATAAGAAATTGTCTACATTTGACTACCCCACAAAATACTAAATCAAGTTGTCACAACAAGAGGAGCTATTTCGGATAACGGTGATGATGATTAATTAATGAGTGTAGGGATCATTTTGTAGCAGAAATTGCAGTTTGCTGTACATTCAACGCCGATCGTTTTCCCCACGGGGCACAGCCAGCTCGTCTAAGCTAATCCCTGAAGGCTTATTTATATTCCACTTGATCAGAGAAAAAGAAGTTGTTGAACAGTACTTTTCCATCGCAGTTGGCAGAGTTTGGTTTCACCTTAACAAAAATTATGTCACTGATGAATTTATATAATATATTAGCTGGAAAGGAATATATTTGAGAGATCCGATAATGACAATTCGTTTGGGATAGGTATGCATGGTCAATTACATGCAACTTTCAACTCTGCTGGCATCACCATAGTCAATATAATTCTATTAATTTCAAAGTTAATTAGTTTTACACTGTATAAACTTTTGACTAGCTATTTATTTATATGAAACTTATGCATAGGCTGGTTCAGTTGTAAATGTACCAATTCAGCAACTTAAGTTACTCTCAACAAGTTAAAGAAGAAATCCTAAAGGAGGCTCTTAACCCACCAGTTTAATTGAGTTTAATCCCCTCATTGACTTGTAACTGGATAGGCAAACGTTGCTCGAACTGGGTTAATTATGTGTAGTGGATTTATGAATACTAATAATTACAAAACAGAACATGCTAAACAAAAAGTACTGTTGCAGCAAACCCTTGTCCCTTGAGCAAATGGTCAATGGCCTTGTACATGCTCTACCAAAAGAAAGAATAAAAAGGCCTTGTACATGAATCCTATACCTTCACAACACAACCATTAATTCAGCACCAATCTATCGAGGTGTAATTAATGAATGTTTGTTTAGTCTGCATTTTGTACCAATTATTTTTCTTTCTCCAAGGAGCCAACATGCTAAGGTCGTAGTCACACGTGCATGTAGCTGATCCATCTCCCTAAAATTTCCAGGCCAAGAGCCGCAGAACGATAGGCCATGGGGGGTGCCAATAATTGTACTATGTCTCGTCATTTCAATTAATTTGGTCAGCCTACAGCAACCACACCATAAATTTCTGTTCCTGATCTGTTCAATCGTACGGGACCAAAATTTGATGATAAGTATAGCTATTAGCTACGACCTGTCAAGCTAAACCTCGAGACTCACGGAAGCGCAACTGTTATTGTATTGCAATTTGCAATTTGCTTCTTTGCTTTGCAATATGTCTGTTTTGGTCTAACTAATTTATTCCATTTCCTATTTTAAACCACATAGCTAGCTGTAGAAGACTCAACTTCTGGAGGTATGCTTCGATTATCTGTCATACTGACGATGATGCTCTACCAAGGGCTCAAGGTGTATTTTCCTTGTCAAATTGGCTGTTCAGGTTATAGTTTTGTCTTCTAAATCATATAGTATTTTCGGATTTATGATATGTCACAATTTATAGCTAGACTTGGAGCCGAGTTAGCTTGCTTTATCGGGACATTAGTCTCTATTATTTGGAATGCATCTTTCATAAACCAGAAGAAACCAACAGAAATATTTCTCTTATTTTAAAGCCATGTTATTGCCTGAACAGAATTTTGAATCACTTGCTCAAATGGATGGGCACACTAATTAATTGAATTGCCTGAAATGTGATATATATTATGCGTTTCATGGAATCACTGTTTTTTTATATAGCATCTATAGAATTGAAAACTACTCACAAGACCGAGATTAATCAAATTTACAAAGTCCACGAGCCACCAAAAATTGGGAGAAAGAAGAAAAAAAAAACAAGTTGAGCTTCTTTTCTTTATGTTCTGAGACACAAATTTTTAGTCCCAAATTATAATATACAGTATGGTCGCCATGGATATCATTTTTTTTTTTCAGTCATTAGCAATAGCCATAAACAGAATGCATAATCTACTGACGTCTTTTCTGGTTTTACTTTCTTAATAAAAAACTATATCATGTACTAAAAGGAACTGGATGGTGTCCATAATAGGCAATCCATTGCTGTTTCTTTGTAAATTCATATACTGATAATGGCAAATGGGGACGCTCAAGCAAAGTTGACAGAGCTGCCTGAAATTTTAAATTCATGTTGTCACCTAAATGATCAGAGTAGGAGTAATTGTGATCAGAGGAGCCTGATACTGCCAGGGTAAGTCACTCAAGCAACCAATAACTTGAGCAAGTGAACTTAGAAGAAGTCCTCCAGAACCAGGCAGGAAGGAGAAGAATGTAGCTAGCTGCAAACTGGGTTGGTGGAAAATGGATTGGTTTTTGGATTGGCATATCATCAGATCATGGTCCCAATCTGTAGCATTCAAAATGTGTCAAATGTGCATTAAAGTATACAGAATAGACGCTTCCTTCCTCTGTAGGGTAGGCATGAGCCGCTTTGAAATACTTTTTCGCAAGATCAGCTATAGATATGACTTTATGTACCTGCATTATTGCTTTTGTCTTTGCACAACATTCTGTGTTACTACTGAAGCAAACCCAAATTAAAATCTTGGTAAAGTGATTGAACCCCACCTCCATTACTCCTCCCCAAATGATTGCTACTATATGGTGTACAGCAGATTCATGCATGTGTGCCAACAAGTGTTAAAACATCTATCGACATAATTTAGGTGGAAATTTGGCACAAAATGAATGCGGTAACTTGAATTTCACTCAAAGGGAGAAATGGTAGCTGTAGGAATAGTTTATCTAATCCGTGAACACGTACGATTCGTTTAACCATGCGAGAAAAGAAAAATGTGATTCTTGGTTTGATCTACCAAGCGAATAAAATATGCTCCTCGTGTCCAAACCAACAAGCGACAGCCAAATCTTACTCCATATCATCTTACAAAAGATTGTTTCATCCAAACTGGTTGAATTCAAACTATCCATTTTTCTATAGGCTATCCTTCACTCACCAGTTGACCCCTTAAAACCAGAAGAGAAAAAGAAAGAAACCCACAATTTTCACCAACAAATTAATAAGTGTTGTAATGATTTATTCTCCTTTTCCAAGTTTTTTTTTTATCAAATTTGTTCCGATTTGTTCCGATTATACTCATCCAAAACCAGAAAAGGAAAAAAAAAAAAGAACCTATAATTCTTGAACAAATTAATCAGTGCTGTAAATCGCAAACTACAAAAACTATGCTTTCCCTGAAAAGAGGTATACTGTGTCTTACTGTCTTTCACCAATGGAATCTTTTCTTTTTCTATGAAATATTCATTCTACTGAAAGATATCAATCGATTGGTGAACACAGTTCAGCGAAGGAAAAAGAAAGGGGGAAGACTTGGTCTTGATCAATCAACCACGCGGTCGCATTCTAACTTCACATTCTTTGCATTGTGACCCAAAAATCTTTAAATAGAACACGTACTAACCACTGAATCGCATCATTACCCTGAAGATGACATCTTCTTTTTTTTTCATGAATGGGTTAGTTTTCCACCCATCAATTTCTATTGCCAGTGCAATTATATGTGACAAAGCCAAGTCATTTTAGACCTCAAATCGCACTTACTATTGCACCCAGTCCTTTAGCAGGACTACGCTGTTCCAAAAATTGAAAATTCTAACACAATATTGTTGTGATATTAAAAAGGAAAAAGAAGAAGAAATCTTCCAAACGTTTTCGACCACGTGTCTCAACCAGGGACTCCATCCAGAGATGGACTAGAAAAAAAATGTATAGTGCGTGAAAAGGTGTGAGAATTATTCTGATACTAATAAACCTATATACTCTCTTTTGGTTCGTCTTTATATTGTACTACAACTTTGTTGGATTTGGGAGCACACACCTGTGTACTCTTGAACCACAAATGACATGATAAGTGCACTTCTTTTGTTTTGCATTATTTTTGGATTTTGTCTGGGAATTTACGTAATGTGAACCGAAAAATTGGATTCATGCAGAGAATGGCGGTACCACGGATTAGCCCAAATTTGACTCCCACCTTGTCTGCTTCGTATCGTGTGTACCGACAGCCACGTGAAACATAACTTCTTTAAGTTCGTCTTACTCCCCAAAAATTGCCCACTTTTACCAACATTGTCCAATTCAATTCTCTTTTTGACACGCGAAAGTTCAACGATGGATTTGGGTTCAGTTTCGAACTACTCGGGTAACGCAGTTGTGCCAAATTAATTAGATTTTGTAATAAAGATTCACTCCAAAGTATGAAAGTGGGATTAATCCAAGTGATAAGCGATTTGATTCCGCTTAAGCCAGGTCTCCAGTTATTGTTTACGTGTCGATTCCAGGTGTCGAATCCAGAATAATTGGGATAAAGTTTTAAACATCTCAAACACAAAAAGAAAAACTTCAGGTTTACATTTAAAAGACTTTTCATTAATGGGTTGATCATGATACAATTTGAGCTCTTTACTTTCACTTGGCTCTAACTATGTCATGAAATCATAAGGCCAGAAAAAAATGGCGCTAGCAACCAAAGGAGAGAAAGAATAAAGACGGGAAGAGGTCCCCATTTTGGTGTCGCGTGTCATTGAATTTTGCAGTTACCACCAAAAGGGAGAAAAGGTTCTTTTTGGAGAATTTCAATAAACCTATTGGGACGGCTGCAACTTTTTCCGTCCACTTCTTGTTTCAAAGACGGCAGACCATACCATAGCCCCCATCCCCCCCCATCCAAACCAAACCCCACAACACACCACCACCACCCCCATCTATGGTTTCCAGCTTAGCTTGTTCTTTCTACTCCCACTTGATGATTCTCTACGTATTTTTAAACTTAAAAGTTTTCGTTTTCTCCTTAAACAAAACACAAATTATGTGTTGGTGCATGACGGGACCATTCTTCATTTCTCGTTAATGATGAAGGCATATTACTTTCTCCATTCTTTTTTTTTTCGAATATGCTTTCTTCTTTCAAGACATTGTGCTTGATCATCGAAAATGGAGCAAATTTTGATTATTATCCTACTTAAACTATGCAACTTAGGATAGTATTTGCTTATTATGTATTCTCTCCTTCCCACCCAAGTTCAAGCTGGAGTTTCAGTTTTTGGTATAACAATTAAGAAAATAATTAGTATTTATTTAATATAGGTAAAATTTATATAAATTATCTAATTTATCTTTTAGTAAATAAATTTGAAGAGAGAATAACTTCAAAAATAATATTAAAATTTATCTTGAATTGAACAAAAAATAATTAATGTTATTTAGGATTTATAAAACGCTAACTTAACTGGGACAAAATTTTTTTCCTAAAACACCACCTGGTACAGACTACAAGGGAGAACATATATATATGTATGTTCTAAAGTGAGTGGCAGGAAAAAATCATACTAAAACAAAAGCGACCTAATCCACATTGAATATTATAATAAAACTTAAAAAAAAAAGGTTTAGGCTTTAGAGAGTAAAAATCATATTTTTCTTAATCTAGATGAATAATAAAATTAAGGATTCTAGAATATAAAAATCAGGCAAGGAGAAGTGGGCCAACAGAAAGCTCACAGGCCGAAGAAGCATCGGGACTGCGGCTAGGTAGGGGGCCCACACAGAAGGATGACTTAAGTTGGTAATGAAATCAAGCGTGTAAGGGAGCAGCAGACTTAGAATAATACAACAAACCTTAAAGCACTGAAACACTACCATCGATGTCTGCAGCTACAGTCCAAAAGACCAGACGTCACCCACCCCTTTCCCTAATATGGGGCCCACACTTGTCTGACTCTGACCCACCCCACAGCTCCAATTATGCAGTAGCCTAGCCTTACTCCTTCCTCTACTCCTGACTTCCAGAGAAGTAGACTAGTAGTCCCCTCCCTTGTCATTATCTTGTGGTCCCAGGTTTGAGGGATGCAATGTATCACATGATTATATTGTGTGTTTGAGATCAACGGCAGGGATCTTTTCTTTGAGGAGTGGGACCAGTTTTTGGAGGGTTTTGTCATTTTAAGTACTGTCTCTGTTTTTTGACAGGCTCTGTAGTGTGTAGCCTGTTCTTCTCCCACCTTGAGGAAAATGGGAAGGCTTTGCGGCATTATGGATTATATATAATACATTTGTTGCGTGATTGGGTTACAGATTTTGTTGATTATTTTTGTCCAGTTAAAAGAATTTGTCAACATATCCAGAGATCGTTTCCTGGAGACGAATAAATATTATTCTGAATTAATTTAGAGGGGAGAACGAGAATAGTAATCAGAAAAAAGTTTTGAAAGTTAGTGCATTGGTTTGAGTTTAAGTACATTAAATGACGACATTATTATCCCCATAAGATCAAGGAAACGATATGAAATCCAAAGTGATGAGAATGAGATGTATTAACAACCTAAACATTATTGACATCGTTCTCACAATTATTAAAATGCTACTTTTCATCCCTCCTTCTGTCCCTCAATATAGGTCGTTTTAGGTTTTGTTTTTTGTTTCACAATATAAGTCATTTTAGAGTTTCAATGAGCATTAAATTAAATTTTTCTAAATTTACTCTTAACCAAAACAACTTGTACTCCTGGAATATTTTAATATTGGTATAGTGTAAAAGGTAGGTTAGTAAAATGCATAGTAAAAATTAATGAGATTTAGTCTACCTATATTGAGGGACAGAGGGAGTAATTAATAGCATTGTTTATTATATGTACCAAAATTTATTTACTACAATGGGGTAAAAAAAAAAAACTCCGTTGATATGGTTTTTTTTCCAGGGATAAACTCGATTGATTGTGGCAAAATTAATAAGCAAGAGTATTCTTTGGTTTTCTTGACTGATGTATTTTGTAAACTTACTATATACGGCCGCAACGCAGGAACTCTAAGCACAAACCAACACAAATATAATCCAATGACTAACTATTTAGCGCTAGCATAAAGGGGCATTCTGGATTGAAATTCGAATAATTTAGAAAATTTCCGGATTCAAGAGTAGGATCCTCAGTTCCAATGTGCATTTTGGGCTCATTGGTATTTGGTAACCCACTCGTCACGTGCATGACCAAAAAGCTCAGGAACAGTATGTCAAGTAGAAAGGAACAAAAGGAGATCAGTGGTATGTTAAAACGACAGTCGAGTGCTACTGTCCCCATGACCGGCATTCCATTTTGAACCCCATAAAATGATAAAAGAAAAGGTTTCATTTTTGCGATGAGCACAAATGAAATCCTTGGGAATCGTACAAAACTGCACACATCAAATTGAAAAATTGAGGCACACCAATAAAGCTCTCTATATTGCCTCACTTCCCAGTAATTGCGAGGAAAAATCTAACCAAATACTCCCAAAGGAGAAAGAAGCTCCCTCTTCTTCACCCCACAAACCTGCCCCTTCACCTACGCTGCCCATCACAGTCTCCATTCCCCCAACCAAGGCTTTATCTTTAGTCCTCCTGCGTCACCCATATACAAGAACCTTACAGCCTGGCATTTGTCAATACTCCTCTCCGCACTTCACCCCCAATCACATCCCTCCACGTGGATGCCCCCTTGATGTTGACACAGTTCCCTCCCCAGCTGTCTCCCTTTCTCTCCCCCATATAAATACCCATTCAACCTCATTCTCTTCCCCATCTCCCTCTCTCTCTCTCTCCACATCTATCTCCACTTCTCCAGCTACAACCCACATACTTTCCTCACTTTCCTCACCCCCTATGGCTTCTATTTACAATCTTGCCACTCTCCTCCTGTTTTGTTGTCTTGCTAACACCATCATCACCCCTTCACTGTCGGAACTGGTGCAAGAACAGCCCCTTGTCCTAAAATACCACAACGGGATCCTCCTAAAAGGCAACGTCTCCGTGAACCTGATATGGTACGGCCAATTCACCCCCACCCAGCGCGCCATAATCGTTGACTTCATCTATTCCCTGAACTCCAACCGGGCCCCGCTCCCCTCCGCCTCGTCGTGGTGGAAGACCACCGAGAAGTACCGCGGCGGAGCCTCCACCCTCCGCGTGGGCCATCAAATCCTCCACGAGAAGTACACCCTCGGGAAAGTCCTCAAGACCGCGCATTTGCTCGCCCTCGCCTCCAAGGTGAACTTCGCCGCCAACTCCATCAACGTCGTCTTCACGGCCAAGGATGTGGCGGTCGACGGCTTCTGCATGAGCCGGTGCGGGACCCACGGGTCCTCTCGCGGGTCGCCACGCGGGACTTACATTTGGGTCGGGAACTCGGAGACCCAGTGCCCGGGTCAATGCGCCTGGCCCTTCCACCAGCCCATTTACGGCCCGCAAACCCCTCCCCTCGTGGCCCCCAACGGAGACGTTGGAGTCGACGGGATGATCATCAACTTGGCCACCCTCCTGGCTAACACCGTCACCAACCCGTTCAACAGCGGGTATTTCCAAGGCCCGCCAACTGCTCCGCTCGAAGCCGTCTCGGCCTGCACCGGGATATTCGGGTCCGGGTCTTACCCGGGGAACCCGGGCCGGGTCCTGGTGGATAAGGCCACGGGGGCCAGTTTCAATGCGCACGGCGTCAATGGACGGAAGTACCTGTTGCCCGCGATGTGGGACCCGCAAACAAGCGCATGCAAGACACTTGTGTAGTGAGTCGCGGTGGCAGATGGGGATGTCCGCGTAGGATGCAGACGTGGCATGAAAAAAAATCTCTGTGCAGTGTATTGTATTGTTGTATACAACGAGGTGGGTAATGGACCTGGGCTATGGAAGAAGGGTTTGGTAGGTTCTATGTACTGGGGTGTGGATAGGGTTCATAAATATTTGCATATTTTTAATATTTTTGTCCATACACTCGTTTGGGGTATTGTCGTTTTCTGTGATATGTAAATTCTGTTTGTCCAAAAACAAGAATGAAAGTGGAAATGATGATAACAGCACGTATACAGTTATTAAAATAAAAATCATGGAGTGGTATTGGGTTATGGGTGGTGCAGGTGTAAACCGGGTAGGGTAGGGTTTATGTGGGCTGATTTGTTTTGTATCGGAATTTGGGATGATGCGAATAATAAGTGAAGGCTGATTCTGAATTGATGCCTTGGGGGACTAAGGTGACCATAATAATGGCTCTATTGCAGAGATGATGTGGGTTCATGTCTCAGTAACACTCTGGTACGGTCATGCCCATTAGTGTTTTTCGGGTATGGGACCATCAGATGAGTTAGGACTTGGGATAAGATCAACCAGGACATTCTCATAAATAAAAAAACATCAACCAGGACAGGACGTCAGGACATATCCCATGATGGACATAAAAGAATGGGGGAGTGTGTTAGCCAAAGGGTGCACGTGGCACCAGATCTTTTTAAAGTAGTAGTACCATTAGATTTTTTGATTTGTATGGGGGCAGTGTGCAGGGTATTCCGATTTTTATCACAAAGAAAAAGAAAAAGGTGTGTGTTTGGTAATCTCGAAAGTGTCAAAAGCTGTAAATAAAAAACATGTGAAAAACCCAAAAGCTGTGTCCGCAAATAAAGTGCCGAAGCCTGAAGAGCACACCACCGATATCATCTTGTGGCGTTGTCCTATCTTCCCGCAGTGTCTTGTTCTATACACCAAAAGTTCATTGACCGAAACCTTTCGCATGTTAATTCTGGTAGGTAGCCGAGTTAGGTGGAGGGCTAATGCAATGTTACGGATATCACGAGAGAAGATAAATCCTGATAACCTTGTTCTTCTTCCTTAGCCGTAGCTAGCGAATGTCCAATAGTATTCAACAGTCGAAAAGCTTTTCTAAGAACATAGGAAGATGACCGATTCTTGAATTACAAAAAGGAGAGGACGTCCATGTCCAATAAATTTTCTTGTTGGTGGAATGTTCCGGAAACTTTTCTGTAGCTAGAAACTTTTTGAATCAGGTTGACTAGATAAGCAACTTTGATTTGTTTCCCAAGTCAAAATCTGTTCAGCCCAATTTGAGGACCTAGGCAATCGCAAACTGAACATACTGGCCTTTATTAGCTTCACTCTATGCATAACCTATCCCAGTTTTCTTTTTGGTCTAACCAAAGTTACTAGGATTACAAACTTCATATATAGATAGAAACCAGGAGGACATGCTTCCACAAGCCACGATACATGATTGCTAGTCCTATCACAAATGAAACTAAATGCAACCCAACTTAAACATCCGCGGAACTAACAAAACTATCAAAAAGCTGGCTTTCTAGAGCCTTAAGAGTGGGCAAACGTGAGGAGATCCTCCTTTTTCTTAACCTTTCTGCAATTATGAATGCTAGCTCCAGTGACTGTGAAGCATTAAGCCTTGGGTCACAGTGAGTGTGGTAACGAGAGCTCAAATCATTGTATGTTATAGCCCGTGCACCTCCAACGCATTCAGTAACATTCTGTCCAGTCATCTCTAGATGTACTCCTCCGGGGTGGCTTCCTTCTTGATCATGCACGTCACAGAATGCATTCAGCTCAGCCTGCCAGCACAGATGGCGACACCAAACTAGTTATTGACCATGCAAAAGAGCAAACTTCCAATGGGTATATGAAGCATCAAAGACTAAACCGACCATGAAAGCCAAACTACCGGTTTTAAAGTGATAAGTAGCTTCATTCAAGAAAGATATTCAAGGTGTAATTAGGGGAAGAAAGAAATCTAAATAATTAATATAGTTGAACAGAAACTTTATTCTATGCTGCACAAGTTTGAACACCAACCATATTCCCGTAGGATGCTTACACAAGGAGAAGTGCCAAGAGAGGAATTTTCTAATAGCAAATGCACAAAGGTCTAGAATCTGAAATCCAATGCACTGTACCCGGATTGCATCGAAGGAGCGGGTTTTGAGGCCGCCAGGAGCTTTGATCGTATTTCCATGCATTGGATCGCTAACCCAGGTGACAATTTGACCTGCTCCACGGACTGCTCTGATCAAGTGTGGAAGCTTCACCCTCAAGTTGTCTGCTCCCATTCTTACAATCACGGTAATTCTGCCTGGCTTATTCCGAGGATTTAGAATATCTATGAGCTTAACTAGCTCTTGTGGATCCATCTTATCACTCACCTACATTAACAAAAGATCTGTTATCTAACATTGTGTAAATCACAAATTTACCAACTCAGTAGAAACTATAGAAAATGCAAAGAAAACACACATACTTAGCCAAGCTAGACACCAAGGAGCAAAGGAAAGTGCTCAAGCACAAATAGGAAAGGACATACTCCAAAATCCTATACCTTGATACCAAGAGGATTGGCTACTCCTCTTAAAAATTCAACGTGAGCACCATCAAGTTGACGGGTTCGTTCTCCAACCCAAAGCATGTGAGCGGAACAACAATAGTATAGCCCAGTGGTGGAATCCTCCCTCGTGAGAGCTTGTTCGTAAGGCAAGAGCAAACATTCGTGAGATGTCCAAAACTCTGTAGTGGTCATCATTGGATGATCAAGTGTGAATCCAGCAGCAGACATAAAGCCTAAGGCCTCATCAACTCGATGAGCCAATTCATGATACCTATTCAAGATAGAGATGAACAAAAGGTCAAGCCATAAAGACATCCAAAAACTGCCAAACCAAAGTTGAAGGCTTTAAGGTGTTGTAAAACATTAGAGGGAAAGGACTCAATCTATCTGCAGGAGATTTTCAACTCAGTTATATAATTGTGAGTAGATAGTCCACCTGTCACCCTGCTCACTATGCTCTGTGAAATCCAAATTCCATTTGGAGACCCTCTGCATGGCTGCATAACCTCCAGTTGCAAAAGCCCTTAAGAGATTCAAAGTTGCAACAGATTGGCAATAGGCTCTAATCATCCTTTGGGGATCCGGAATTCTGGATTTCTCATCAAAGGAATCACCATTCACATTGTCGCCCCTGTAGCTAGGAAGTTTTACTCCATCCTTTTCCTCAAATGAATCTGATCTCGGCTTAGCAAATTGACCCGCCATTCTTCCCACCTAAACAATGATGCTCACAATTTAAAAATCAAACTGCGATAACAAAGGTAGTAGTTTTATACTGTGTACAATAAGCATCACTCCCCAATATGGTACACGGCAAATTTCCTTCAATTATCACATTTCACTGCCTAACGCAGTCAGGAAACATCAATCATATACAGAGTATATTCATTTCAGAATTGCAACAGACTCTAGATTGGTACAATTCTACAAGAAAACAGAGCAGCAGAAGAATACACTATTCGCAAATTACTATTCTGGTTAAAAAAGTACTCCATCGTTCTCTCGTCCTATTCCTTTTTTATTGGATATAATCCTTTCACATAGCCATCATCAACTATGAACAAACAAACTAATACAGAGTATGACACAAAATAAACAGAGGATAGAAAGAAAGAAAGAAGAAGAGAGGGGAAATTAACCTTGATAACAGGCATTTGACTACCAAACATGAGAACAACACCCATCTGGAGAAGAACCCTGAAAGTATCACGTATATTATTAGCACTGAATTCCTTAAAGCTCTCTGCACAATCACCACCCTGAAGCAGGACAGCTTTCCCAAGAGCAGCCTGGCCAAGTCTCTCTTCCAGACTCCTGGCTTCACCGGCAAACACTACTGGAGGGAACGAGGAGAGAGTTTGGAGGACCGAGTCAAGCTCGTTCTGGTCAGGGTATTCAGGGAGCTGCATGGCCTTCTTGGATTTCCAGCTCTCAGGACTCCATTTTGCAGGGGTTGACAAAGACGACGACAAGGAAGCAGGGTCGGTGGAGTGAATGGCGGATATGGGTCTGAGCCTGCCGAAGGATAGGCGGTGGCCATGGTGGTTGGGGGTGGGGAGGAGGAAGTGGCGGCGGTCAACGGATTTGGCTGAGGGAGAGAGCAGAGAGGTGGCAGCAAGAGCCATCTTTTTTGTGGGGTAAAGAGGATCAGAGAAGCTGAAGAGACTATCTTTAAAAAAGTGGATATTTTAACTACTTGCACCAGACCTGTGTCTGTGCAAGAGAATAATATCTGGAGTAATATCTAAGAGTGTGGTGGCAACACCTGTCTGGCTTTTTTGCCACCAAAAAGAAAAATTTACCGGGACATGTTCATGGCGTGCCTCTATTTACGGTGAGGTCTGGGGTCGAAAGAAGCGGGGAAGTTCTGGTCAATGGTCATGTCTTGATCCATGTTCAGGGAGAAGAATTTGACCAATTTGAGAATGAAGAAACTGAGAATAACGTCGTTAACTGATATAGTGTTGAAATTTCACTAATAATCATTGTACAATACTGATTCATTCGTTTGGAGTTGTCACCGGTGAAAAAGAAAATGATCTGGCTTATGTAATTGACATTTTCTAATTCGACTAGTTAAGTATTTGTAAAATTGCGTAATATGGCATTTGGGTGCCCCCATCCCACCATTCTATTTCTCTTCTTTTCAATTTCTTTTCAAATGTTATTCATATTCCTTGCCGTTAGTAAGCTGTTGTAGGCTATAGTAGAGACCTCAGAATTTCCTTGCAAGAGATTTCACAGCAGAAGTAAACATCCTCATCTCTTAAAACGACTGACCTCGTTGGTAAGAGTTAGGAAGCAAAGAATTCGAAAAGACCGGTTTGCTGCCACAGCACACACACCATTTGCCCCAGACCAAAGAAAGGGTTGGCTGTGCGCTACCCTGTCCTGGATGTTCTGGTTAAGCGTTTCCTACCAGTATAGTTAGGATCAGAGGCTTAGTTTTGCCATAGTGAAGCAGAAGAGGCAATTAACAAAACCATACACATGACCCATGACTAAATCCCAGGACTGAATCTCCTACTACTGGCGAGAGGAGACCATGTGGATTAGACATTGGTGGTCCACCCCATCCCAGCAATACTTACTGGGCCAGAAAAAGATGTACTTGTTGTTTCGGAGGAAATGAAGTCAAGAAAGAATGTGGCAAGAATACGGAAGATGAGGGCATCGCATTTGAAACATCCACCATCAACTTAAAAAAATGCCGGTTCTCACACAATTTGCCACATCAACTCAAATGCCAAAAATCTGCCCTTTAGTCTGTCAAAACATCATAATACATGTGAAGAACAGAGAAACTGATATTTCTTTTCATGTATTTCTCCGCTAGATATTTTCTGTCTTTTGGGCAAAGCAGGGCCTCATCTCAGCCATAAGGACTGTACCGCATGGGCATCCTGAATCTCATCACCTTCCTGCAGTAGAAGGAAAACAATAGCTACAAGTAAGAAAGTGCCCCTCATTTACACATATTGAACGGGACACAGCAGTAAGTCAATTAACAATGTGGTGCGTAGGCATCTCATACCCGTATCCATATGGAGAGTAGAAATAAGGAGGTACGGGTGCACCCCTTGGGGGAAAACCAGCATAAGCGTTGGCCCGGCGAGGTCGGAATTGCTTCATTCCAGGTACATTTGTACGCTTAGCAGTCACCTAGAAGAAATTCAAAGAAGATCAGAGGTGTAGAGGGAAAAAAATGAAGGCGAACATACAGAATCATGAACCTTTAAAATCAATGAACTAAATTGCAGAAATGAAAATTAAACTCAAAAGATTGGAAACAAAGGCAACCGCCATACCTTCAATTGCCGACCATGTAACTCAGATTCATTAAGTGAGAGAGCTTGCTGCACGGCCTCTGGTTCAAGGAATTCAACATAAGCATAGCCCTTTGGCTGGCCATACTTATCAGAGCGAATTGTGACCCTATTTACTGTCCCACACGCCTGGAAATGCTGCTGCACTTCCTCAGGGGTGCATGAGTAGTCAACCTGTAAACCAGTTAACAGGGAAGGAGTTTACATTAACGCAAGGAACAAGCAAATAACCGCATAAGCATTTCAACATTCACCATAGCATTGCAAGCTTAACTTCCACTTGGATGAAATGAGAACAAACTGTTGTAGTTACCCCGGGCTTTTAAGCACATCCTAACGGAGCTTAATACTTCCTATCGAAACTTCAAAACAAATACCTTAAACCCTTGACAATTTTCACCGATCAGAGAAAGCTATAAAGTAAGCCCAAAACACCAAACAAATTGCAACATCATCTCTACGAGCAGGCAGGCATGGGTTTAACAGCAAAGCTATTACTTTGGAACATGGTTTTGCAAACAATTTCAAGTACACAAGCAAAGACAATAGCCAAAAATCATAAGGAAGAAAGGGAACTCTCACATTGCCAACAAACACCGAGCGAGAGTCCACTTCTTCTCTATTAGCTTGAGACGTAGTAGCAGCAGCAGCAGGATCTATGTCACATAAAAAATCACTCAAGCAAACGAATTCGATGACCATAAAAAGCAAAAACCCATTTAAAAGGGACAAAGAAGCATGTAAAAGAATAGGAAAAAAGGCAAAAAAAAGGCAAAACTAGGGGATAGCGGAGTAAAGAGAAGAGAAAGGGATAACCTTGAACAGAACCCATCTCTTTCTCGACTTTGGCCTGCATCTCACGGAGAGCGGCGGCTTCTTCTTCCATCTCCTGCAATCGTTTCTTCATGTCGTCGATTTCCTGCGGAAATCAACATGTTTTTTTCACCCAAATTAGGCGTTTTTTTTTTGCTGGGTATTTGATAAAGCAACAGATCCACGGGGAAGAAAGAAAGAACGTTTTTCTTTTTTTGGTTACCGTTGCTGCTGCTTCTTCTTCGTTGGTCTCGATTGCTGCCATGTCCACGTCGTCTCCTTCCATTCTCTCTCTCTCTCTCTCTCTCTGTTTCTCCTTCTCTTTTTCTCTGTCTGTTAAAAAAGAGGGAGTGAGAAAACGAGAGAGATAGCGCCACTTGCTTGGCGATACCAAAACCCAAATGCTACCCCCGCTGCTATTTTTAAGCACCTTAGTCCTTTTGTTGTTTTCGCTTTTTCTTTTTTCTTCGTTATAATAAATAAACGAACGACATGTCTTCTCTCTTTGTTTTCCTTCAGACGACATGTTTATTTCTTATAGAACTTTTTGATGAAATTTTTTATCAGGTGCCGAATCACCACCACAAATTTGGTGTATCTTGAACATAATGAAATTTTTGGTGATTTCATTTTTTACTTTTCTGGATTTCTAGTGTAGTACTATATAGAGTCCCAATTCCCATGAGGAAGTCCAAGAAGTTGCTTTGATTTTTTGGCATCCAATCTTAATGGTCACTGCTTGGGAATTGTTTGTAATGTTAGATTTGATCTTTTATCTTCGGAGCTCATTTTGTACCACAGGCTCTTGGATTTATTTGTAAGGATGTAATATTTATCTTTTATCTCTATTATTTATAAAATTTTGACGACTTATATAAAAAAAAGAAGTTGCTTTCTATGTTCTTGCAGTCCAATAAGTGATGATAGTATGATATCCACTAGTAAGTAGTAATTCTCTCAATGTAATGGTGTTGCCGTGGGAATGATCATGCCCTATGTTGTTTTCTGGGGAGATACTGAAGAAGAGCAGCAATTATGGGTTTCATAAATAGGAATTCATATATTTTTTAATGAGAATAGGTTCATATATATTAGTAGTTCATAGTATATATATCAAGGCATTGTTACATTAATACTGTGCACCTCATTGGTCATTGTCATCCTTCTACGCTGAAGAATTTATGACAGTGGTTTGCCTCCCTAATTCATGGCTAAGGATGCTACTAGCGGCGATTAAGTTTTCTGTTGCTGCCATTGGTGTGAATACTCATAGTTCTCCTCCTTCTGCTTCCTTGGATATATGTTGTTGCAGACTGCGCAGTGGTAAAAACATTGTTATCTACTGATTCTCTCCATGTAATGGTGTCGCTGCAGGATTGATCATCACTTGTGCTGATTTCTTGGGAGGTACTGAAAGAAGAGCACTAATCATGGGCTTCATTTTCTCCTTACCCTTAACTATAACCAAGAATAAAACTCGGTATAGAAGGATCATTCCTGACAAAACAGCAAGATCAACCCACTTGGAGACATTCATTTCCACTTGCCACATATCTCTCAGAATGACTTCCCCGCTGATCCTGGATACATGTCCAGCTTGGTTGTCTGTAAAGAAGGTTAAGCCTTGAAACTCGTTCTTGAACAGTCCTTGGTAGGCATACTTGTGGAAAGCAATGTAGTACATTGGGTATTTCCAGAAGGGTTTAGGGAGATCGTTTGGCAATCTAAAGAACCCACCACCCAGTATCATAAGACCTTGAATCCCAGCTCCTGTTATTATCCCCATCAGGTAATTTGGGACGAAGCTAGCAACTATCATCATTAAACTCTCAACAAGCATCAGACAAGCCAACAGCACCAGAACAAAGTACAAAAAGTGTTCACTTCCTCTTTGAAGCCCTGGATAGTAGTAAGTTATTGCTCCAGAAATCAGTGATGTTAATATCAGATATGGCATGGCAGAGAATGTGTTTGCTACAACAAAAGCCACGGTGCCATAGTGCCCATTTAATCTTTCTCGTTCAAACACCTGAATTCAGGAAACTTTAAATGATTTGTGCTGTGGTTTGAATATATAGGAGAATGAAATGAAAGTAGATGTCCGTACCTTCATGTCCTCCACAAAAGAAGGGAAGCCACCAATAGTCATGAATGTCAGAAAGGAAGCTATGAACACAAGCAGGGAACCTCTATCCTGAAATATTTGGCACCAGTTATGTTAAAAAGTTTCTCATTTCGATCAAGTCCTTCTCTGGTATTATAAGCAATGTCATTTACCTTAATTGAATCATAATCAGATCCAAGGTTGTGGTACATAGTAGCAAGTCCAATAGCCAATGTAACGTAGATAGCTAGACGCAGCCAATAGTAGCCTAGATCACGAAACATGTTCAGGAAAGATCTTCTCGTTAGGACTAGGCTCTGTGTGATGAAGCTGGAGTGGCTTCTCTTCTTCTCCAACGTCCCGCCACCCTGTGCCAAGTTTCTGTCATATTATTGTTTAGTGTAAAGCTAGCAAACGCGACTATATAGTATAACTTACCAGTTTAGCTACTTCAGCTACTTGTCTTTGAACTTGCTGGTAATGGTCAGACTTTTTGTATGAACTAATGAGAGTGGCAGTTGCTTCCTCTGCGGTAATACCACATTCTAAACCTTGTTCAATATCCTGCCATTAAATAATAATCAATCTGAATTTCTTGGATCATTTTAAGGTGTGAAATCATTGCAGCCCCACATGTTAGGAAGCAAAGTAAGACAAATGTAGTACTAGTAACAGATCCAGGTGCTTTGCAACACATAATTCTCACCTTATCAAAATCTTTGTTTATTGTTTTGAGGTAGTGATCAGATGGGTTCTGAAGTGTTGGGCAAGGGAAGCCATTCAAAGCAAAAAACTACATATTGGATCAAGAAAGAGATTAATCAGTAAAATCATTCCAGTTCTCACATCTTTTGTTCAACCAATGTTTTAAAAAGGCTTTCAATACACACCTCATTTGCAGCAGAAGCAGGACCAAAGTATACCACTTTGCCTGAGGACAGGAGGCAGAGACTGTTAAACAGCTGAAAGACTTCACTGCTGGGCTGATGGATGGAGGCAATGATGGTTCTTCTAATCCCATCCTTTTGGTCAACGGCTGCAATTCTCTTCATGACATAGTATGATGCAGCACTATCAAGCCCACTTGTGGGTTCATCAAGAAACAGAAGCTTTGGACGTGTTAATATCTCTATGCAAATGCTTAATCTCCTCTTTTGACCACCACTGAGGCCTTTAGCTCCCCACCCTCCTATTCGTGTGTTCATGGCATCTTGTAAGCCCATTTCTCTTATTGTCACCTCTGCTCTATCCTTCTTCTCTGCCTTTGACATTGAATCAGGCAACTGGAGCTGAGCTGAGTAGTAAACGCTTTCCTTGACGGTTAAGGTTGCAATTAAGGTGTCATCTTGAGTTACATAAGCCTGAGTTCATAAAATGCAACAGGAGAACCCTTCAGAATAAGTTATAGATAACATATTTATGTGGCTTCTTCTAGAACTTTCAGAAATAAAGTTCTTTCTTGCTTTCTGTTTATGTGATTCATTCTTACCGATGTGCCATAAGCGAGAGTTTGTTTTTGGCCATTGATGAGAATGTCTCCTGTTTGTCTTGTATTTGGGTTCAATCTCCCTGAGTCCAAAATATCTGTCAATTTCGAGTATGCTTAATGGAGCAGAGTCATTAGAAAGATATATAGCAGGGAAATCTGCCGTAACAAACATATGGAAAACTCCTAAGAGTGTTTAGTAAAATAAATTTTCTTTGGGATAGTCAAGAAAGAACTGTCTTCTTTTCTTATGAAGGTAGTTACTTGGGGAACAAATAACTTTTACTGGGTTTTAGTTAGGCAAAGCTTGCAAAAACCAAACCTCACCTGCTAATGTATCAAGAAGTGTGGACTTGCCACAACCCGAAGGACCCATTATAGCCAAGAGCTCTCCTGGCCGGGCATAACCTGTTAGCCCATGAAGTATTGACTTAGTTCCCTTTCTCCCATTGGAAACAGTCACCCACAAATCCTCCCAAGTCATGTAAACCCCATCATCAGTGGACGTATCTCCACTTTTTTTATATCTGCTTGGAATTTGATGTACGGTTTCCATTTCTACAGCGTCCTGGGTTTCTCTGCTCTTATTGGAAGATGGGGGTTGATAGCTAAGTGCAGTAACATTGGGCTGCTGAAAAGGGTGAAGATTGGAAGCCATGGATGTGTGATAATGTGAGCAATGAGAAAATGAGAGTGGGGGTGTTGCAGTGCCGGAATGTGTAGTTTAAAGTATGGTATTTATAGACTTTCCAAGGCCTTTTGGAAATATTAGGATTTTCTTATATATTGGAAACAATTAAGATCTTCTTATTATTATATGTGTGTACATCACAATCATCTATTATTTTTTTGAAATTTGAATTTTCTATTCCAATCATGATTGCTGTATAAAGAGGATGTATTCACCTACAAGGGCCTTTTTTCTAACTCGATTCACTAAGAAGGTTAATGCCTAATGAAAAAGACCTATTTCATGGAATGATGTTTTCGGTTCATATTTTTACTTGAACAAATTAATACGTTTGAGTTCTTACAAAGAAAATAATTTTGAGTGATGGTACTCTGCATATTTAAACCTGAAACGCACTATCTTGTGATAATAAGTACTCACGGCCTTTTGCCACATCATTTCCGAAATAGTGATTCACTGATGTAACTTGTGACGTATTTCTCTTGATTATTGATAGTAATCCGGCAAACAAATGCCAGGTACACAACTTGTTCATATTAAATCTCTCCAAATAGTTTTTCATCAAAGACAGGATCTATCGCCCAAGAAAGGCTTGCTTTTTTTTTTTTTCTTCCCCAAAAACAGAAATTGTGCGATTTCCTATCAAATCGTGTGGGTTACTGCGGGGAAAAAAACAAAAAAAAAAACGTCAAGGTCACATTGCTCACCCTTTGTTAGAGTAATAAACCCAAAAACCGATCTTGGGGCCTCAACCATCAGCTTAAGCTTTTGGTTTGAAATGGTCACTTGACATGGTAGCGAAGCCATAATGACCAAACGGTCGCGTGTTCAAATCCCCACGCCTCCCTCCTTGTTGAATTAAAAAGCGGCCTGTGCCTCCTGGTGGAGGCAAGGCTTTTATTATAACATCTTCCGTTTTGTACTTGTCTTCTAGAAATTCATAATTTTACAGTTATATACACATTACATTAACGAAAAAAAAATAAAGAAAGAATAAGCGTGTCGTAAATAGTCAATACTAATTTTTCTTGTTGTCAAATTTCTCATGAAATTTTTTAAAAATACCAAAAACTTTGAAAGGTCTAAGGCCGTATCGTGTGATACTTGTAAAGCATGGTTGATTGCACTTGAATCATAAAATAGGTTCACATTAGTAGTTTTCATGCATGGTTCACGAACTTGGCATCCTTACATCGTACATCCTCGGCCCTACGCCAAATAATTTTTGACTTCCTAATTAGGCCTCACTGTGAATAGTGCCAGCAGGAGGGGACAATAAAAAACTTATGTGTGATCTCAATCGGTGTCACTAGTTTATACTAGTTATGTCGCATTCTCTCTTCTTCTGTTTTTCCTTGTTGTATTTTGGCTTATTAGTTGTGAAAATCTATGGAATTGAAAGTTGTGGAGCCTATTATTTGAGGTGGTGACGTTCTAACAAGGCAAATTAAGGACTTAGGATTTTATGTGATTCAGTACTGATTGATTTTTGCCTACTCACACCGTGTTTCACGAGTTGGGAAGAAATCAACCTATAGAAAATTGGTACTATTGCTTATTTTTCTGTGGTTATAACCTTATCAATCAACCTGCGAAAGTCTCAGTGATTGATTGGTGGCTGAGAAACATCGATCTATTAATGCGCTGCAAAATTGCAATAGTGATCATACTAGTGAAAAGTACGGGCATTTAAATGGTTAGTTGCATATTGGAAGTAAATTCTGAAAACCAGCTGAACTAATACTACCAATTAGTGATAGCTAATCTAATTATATTGTCTGCCTAACTGCCTTCATATTTGTAGGGCATACGAGAAGTTGCCAACTTTCCAGCGAGTTTGGTGAATGTTACTGTGGCCGAATTGGTGATACAGAGGTGAAGCAATGGAATTGGGATGAGTTTGATCAGGGTCTTATTTCAGAATCTTCCTGCCAGAAAATTTGGGCTCTTCATGGCTGGTCACTTAGTTGCATTAACTATTAAGCACTCTCCATGATTTACTATGAAAATAAGCTCTTTTTTTTTTCGAAAACATATAATACAAATAAGATCTTCGGAGGAGATGTTAAAAGCCAAGACGTAAAACTACATGATTCGTCTGTGATTGCGATGGTGATGACTTATGCAAAAGAAAAAGAAAACCAAACAACAGACATATCTATTCGCATGGACATCGAAGCCCCGCATCATAATAATTCCTCTGTAGTTCAACCAACTAAATAAAGGCCAAATGCCAAGTAGCCACACAATTTTAATTGACCCGTCTGTGATTTGATTTCAATAAATGCAATTGAATGTATATGCTCTTTTTTTCCTTAAAAATGTCAGTGTCGTCCTCACTCCCTAGGCCCATGGTCCTAGGAAGGCAGAGTGTGAAACACATGAAATGGGTTTAGGTATCATTATCAAGAAAGCTTATCAAATGTTCGACCAAAAGAAGAAGGTTTATCAATCACAATCATACTAAACATAGGAGTTGGTCCAGAAGTAAGTTGTTCGGTTCCGCTCCAAAATCTTGTCTATACAAAAAAAAATACCATGAAAAAACTACTCCACCATAATTTGGTGTCAATCATAAAACTTTTTGGTTATTTTTTTCTCTACCTACTATTCTAAAATCAGTCAAATATTTGCAAAGCGACCCTCTCAATGTTGTATGATGTTCTGGAAGGCACAATATTGAAACTCTTTACCATTAACTATGTAATCATCTTGACTCTTGAGAGATAGAGAAATGCTAGGTTTATTTATATGAAATGTCGTGCAAACTTAATCGGTTTAAGCTTTCCTATGGTCCTGAGGACAATTAAAAACATAAGACGATATATAATCACCATAGCAAATAAGATACCAAGATCCACCCACTTGGAGTAACCCATCTCTACTTGCCATATTTTCCTCAGGATTTCTTCCCCACTATTGTAAGGTACCCCTCCTCGATCACTTGGGAATGTTAGTCCTTCAAATTCATTCTTAAACAGTCCTTGATATGCATACCTGTGGAAGGCAATGTAATACATTGGGTATTTCCAGAATATCAAGGGGAGATCATGAGGCAACCTGAAGAAACCTCCACTAAGGATCATTAACCCTTGGATTCCTGCACCTGTTATTAGACCCATGAGGAAGTTTGGCATGAAACTTGCAACGATCATCATTAGGCTCTCCACTAACAACATACAGGCATAGAGTGTCAATGCAAAGTAGATGAAGTGAGTGAATCTTGGTTGGAGTCCAGCGAGAGTGTAAGCTATTGCTCCAGGAATCAAAGATATGACAAGCAAGTAGGGTGCTGATGAAAATGTATTGCCAACAATGAAGGCACCTGACACATAGTGCCCGTTCAGCCTCTCCCTCTGGAAGACCTACAGGTTATAAGTAGGAAATTTTATATATTTAGAGTGATTGACAGTGTAGCATAAAACAATTTGGATTTAGTACTATAGTTCACAACTAACCTTCATTTCCTCCATGAAGGATGGGAAACCGCCAATAGCCATAATGGTTAAGAATGAAGCTACAAACATGAGGAATGAACCTCTTGCCTGATTTAAGCATAAAATCAATCATGTCTGTGTCTTTTTTTGTGGATGTAAGAAATGATGAAAATTGGCACAGACCTGTATTGAATCATGTCCACCTCCAACTGCGTAAAAGACAGTCCCTAAGCCTAAGGATAATGCGATATATATAGCCAGGCGCAACCAGTAATAGCCCAGATCACGGTACATGTTCACAAACGACCTCCTTGTGAGAATAAGACACTGATTAATGAAACTAGCTTGGGTGCGCCTCTTTGGTTCCCCTCTATCCTAGAAATTGCACAGATTCCACAAACAGTAAGATCACAAGGACAACTCTATATGATTGCACTTGCAGTATTATCAATTGTGCACCTCTTCTTTTGTTATTATTGGCAAAAGATGAAGTAGCTACTCACCTGCATGCATATATCAGCTACTTGTCCTTTGATTTGCTGGAAAATATCAGATGACTGATATGATGATCCTAGCAAACTGATCACCTCAGTGGTTTTAATGGCAGCAAAACCTGGCTCCATGACCTATTAACATAAAGTAAAAAACATTTTAATAAGAGCAGAAAGATAACAGCAAATTTTGACTTGCAGAAATGAGAAATCAGTATATATGTCCCCAAGAAATCGGCAGCGAATTGACCATGCGTGTTACCACAGCAAGAAATAGATAAAAGCAGAACATCATATGCTTACCTCATCGAAATCTGTATTAATGGTTCTCAGGTAATGATCTGATGGATTTTGGTGACTTGGGCAGGGGAAACCATTCATTTCAAAAAACTACAAAGAAAATAGAGCAAAAGATTACAATATCAGCTACACAATTCGGTTTAGTGTCATTCTGTCTAGCTGATTTACATACGTTATCCGCCAGTTTAGATGGACCAAAGTATATTGTTCTTCCTGAAGAGAGGAGGCATAGATTGTGAAAGAGCTGGAACACTTCACTGCCAGGTTGATGGATTGATGCTATAATTGTCATCCCTTCCTGCTTAGCGAGGCTGACAATTTGTTTCATTATATAATACGAAGCTGCACTGTCCAGTCCACTCGTTGGCTCATCAAGGAAAAGCAGCTTTGGCCTTGTCAAGATTTCTATGCAAATGCTTACCCTTCTCTTTTCTCCACCACTTATACCCTTCTTGCCACACCCGCCAATCCTTGTGTCAATTGCATGGTGCAGCCCCATCTGCTTTATGGTAGTCTCCGCTCTCTCCTTCTTCTCGATTAATGGCATCGAATTGGGCAGTTGCAGTTGAGCAGAGTAGTACACAGCTTCTCGAACCGTCAATGTCCATGTTATAACATCATCTTGAGTCACATAAGCCTAACCAATCCAAATCACAAGAAGTATAAGCATTTACCAATATCTATGTGAACATTGATTGGAATTGTATATTCTGTACTTAAATGCTTGTATGCATACCGATGTTCTGGATGCCTGTGATGGTTTACGACCATTGATCAGAACTTCTCCGCTCTGTTTTACATTGGAATCTAATCTCCCTGCAATAATTAGGGAAGCTAGTCATCCCTGAGCCTCAACATAAAAAAAAAATGTTTTGGTTTGACATCAAATTTGGAATATAAAAATGTGGCAATCTCACGAGTCAAAAGGTATGTTCATGGGTCAGCTGGCCTACCAAGGAGTAGAATCTATGTAACACTGCTTTTCTCATACTCAAACTCGAAATCTTATTCAAGAGACCAAGTGGCCAATCACTTGAATCAAGGTGGTTTGGTCTTATATATGTATATATCCGTTTTTTGCTTGAATGACCGAATTCCGACATACGATGGGATCACGTCTAGATTTATATCTTTGTCGTGACTAATATATTTAAGTTCCAGAAACTTGTAACCAAAGAGGCCTAAAAATAATCGCCCACAGGTTTGGCTCTGACACCTCATGACTTAGGCGTTATCAACCCATCATTTTGCAATTCATATAAGAATATACATTAATTAGACAGTAAAAATATATTTTTTTATGTTTTCTCGAGGGAGCTAATTAAACATCACATCTTATAGACACACACGCGCACACATTAACTCTCGGCAAATTATGACAACAAAAATAATTTCGAAGCGAGAAATGAAGAGAAGATATGCACTACACAATACTAGTTAACTGAAAACCTGTCTGAATAAGATGGAGAGAGCATTTGTAATAATATTACCAGCCAATGCATCAAGAAGAGTAGTCTTGCCACAACCAGAAGGACCCATGATTGCCAGTACGTCTCCTGGTCCGGCATAGCCTGTGACTCCATGGAGAATCGACTTACAAACCCCTTGTTTCCTGTTGGAAACCGTCACCCCAATATCCTCCCAAGTTATGAACACATCATTTTGGCCATTCCAGCTGCTCCTCACTGCAACTCCTTCTTCCAAGTCCCCGAGCTGAGCTGCTTCAGGATTCTGATGAGACACCACATTTTGGCTGTCTCTTGTTTGCTGTTGGTGCCTAGAACTTGGTGAAGTAGCCATGCAAAACTATTGGCTTCGAGGTCAGACCAATGCTTTTGTTGACTGCCTCTGCGTAGGCATGTGACAGATTCTGTTCCAATATGCACACGTGAACAGATTCTGTTCTAAGACTTTGGCTTATATACTAATTTAATTAATTAGCTCAAAAAGGGTAGATTCTTACCTCTTAGAGTAGTTGATTTATAAGAAAGAAACTAGATGCTCTGCCCGGTTTGCACACTTTCTTCCAGTTAAACAGGACAAAGAACTGCTCCTGCTTCAAGAGAAATGAGGGAGAACTGGGAGATAACAGATTGACGGTTGGGTTAAGTTATAATTCCCACATATGATTGATCTAAATAAAGCCATAGCCATGTAAAATTTAATGGGACATTTACTTTGCTATTTATATTCTCATCTTTGTTTGGAAGTTATCGAAGGGACAATCAATATCAGTATCTATATTTATTCTTCCGCGTTTTGTTTTGATGATGATGATCTAAGTAGCAAATCTTGCTAATAATGGGTATCGGGGAGGGAGGGATTTACGTGATGACTAGTAATATTGAGCTCTTCTCCGTTTCTGGACTGTATTTTGCCGTTCCTAGATTTCTTTCCAGTTCTTCATATAAAATTTGGCAAAATCGATCTAATTCTTCCCATTTTTGTTGGTTAGATCTTGATTAGATACACTGATCTTCTTGTTAGATACAATCTTATTACAGTCTAAAAAGAAGATGTGAAATGTGAATTTGATCGCCGAAGGCTATAGAAAACTCCATGGATCTGACATTTGGGCCAAATGAACTTGTTCCGATGACAAAGCATGCATAAAACAAAAACTTAAGTCCAAACCAGGAGGCTTCCTTCCAAGTCTAAACACTTCTTCTACAAGAAGGTGTGATCGTAATATAATCGTGATATGGATAGGCCCAAAGCCTATTAACTCGTCCAATTATCATCGGAGGACGAGGCCCGAAAACTACATAATCAAACTTCATTTCAAATTTGATTTATACCAACCAGGACTGAATTCAATTCCTTTTTTTTTTTTAAACCAAGGGGGTGTAAATGTTACAAGAGTTATTAAAAAGAAAACAACTCATATCGGGATGATTTGAGTCCGAAATGGGTTCGAAATCCATCAGAGAATAATGCAACAAAGAGGGCAACTTCGGATCACAAAGTTTCCAAACTCACTTGACTATGTGGGAATGGGGGTATTATCTTCTTCTTTTCCTGGTGAATCATCTTAGAATAACGTCATTAGCAGCTCAAACCCTGCATATAGACGAATAAAAATATTACTATAGTAACTTGCTCAACAGCTTTGAAATTTTAATTATTTGGTTTTTTCAACTAAAAAAGAGAAAAAAATGCAAAACAAAATCATATATCTTTTATTTTATATATAACCAAGATCAACATAAAACAAAAACTTACAAGAACATGTAAAATGATTGACAGAAAATTATTACAAGTACGACAATCCAAGTCAAAAACCAAGAACATATAAAATTATCAAAGCAAAAAGTCGGTAGTTGTAAGAAAGATGTTAGCAGTATCCAAATTATATACTAATAAAAATATCTTAAAAATATAAATATAAATTATGTTTGTATTGAAAATATCAAACAAATCTTTTAATTCTTACCATGACATTTGAGATCAGACATTTTAGCAACAGAAGCATTTCGAACATCGGGGAGACCGGACTGCAAAGTATCAGAGAACATTAATTCTAATAAATTATTAATTTTTTAAAAATTTAAATGGTAGGAATCAGTCATATAAGTCCCAAACAATTGCATTTGAAAATAACTGGTTGCACTCTAGAAGTTAAAATCTTCAAAAGCATAAATTTGCATTTTTTTCAGATTTTTAAAACTTCTAAAATATAAAGTTCGCCTGCAGGAACATAAAAAGTGTTAGAAATGCCCTAAAATCTTATCCTGTATTAGCGAATAGTTATTTGAAGAATAAATAAACAAATGATGCAGAGTACTCTACCGCAGAATTTTAGCAACAAATTATAGAAATAGTAAAATTTTATCAAAGAAACTTACAGAGTCATCATACTTCTTCCGCAGAGATCGACATTCCCTTCGTGGGTAGGACTGAGTACTAGCATAAACTTTCGATAGGCTCATCAACTCCATCTGGAATTCTGAAAACAAACACAGATTTTTCTTTTAACGTAAAAAAGCAAGCAAAAATACAAACTTTCTCGCTTTACTCTGTGACGCTAGCTTGAGCACTGAAGTAGATCTCTACTCGATAAACTATCTTGAATAACGCCTACGTCTTGGTCCTTGAATAAATTTTCTTGTACATTCATCTTTTGAATAAAATTAATTCTCTAATATCTCTTTTGAAAAAAAAAATGTGAATCGTGTTTTCACAGCAGGAAGTTGTCACCCAATCCAATAAAAAAAAAATGTGGTTCAAGCTTTAATTGGAAGGCAAAGAAGAGCAATCTTTTTAACATTGCTTTTTATAATACTACTAATTAATTAAGAAAGCAAGATGACAATTTATAAATACCAGAGCACTTCCGCTCAGCCAGCCAATCAAGCGTGCGGCTAAAACAGTAAGGCTTATTCCTCATCAGGCCCTGCACACCACCACATATAGCAAAATCATGATACTATGAATCCAAACAAAATAACAAGCATATATATAAATAATGTATATATACACATATATATAAATAATATATATATATATATGTATAAGATCAAAATTAGGTACTCACTTCCTCATGCATTTCTATGACACGCTGGCAACGAAGCCTTCTAGCTTGTCTCTCTTCTTGCTCTTTTTGTTCTAGCCATAAACCTAAAGCAAGCAGGCCAGCCATGGTGCAAGTCCAAATTGCAGAAGTTACTGCATTGCATGGAGTTTTTCAATCAGAAAAAAGAATATATCTGTAGAGATATATGCGTGATCCAATCCAACCCTTTATCAGGTAGGTGTTCAATTCTAAAAAACCACCAAAGATTTTGATTTTTCTGGAAAAAAGAAATTGAGATCACAGGTTATAAACTACACCAACCTCTTTCCTGGAAGTCTATGATTTTGATAGAGTAAGGGTTCTCACCAATAGAAGTAATAATCGAGCAGCTAGAATATGTGTTGTTTTGCAGAAAATTTCAATGTATTATAAGTTTATTTCCGCTGATTTGGAAACTAGAAATTAATTAATGACAGAATATATAATTTTTTACTTTCGTCTGGGATCATCAGACTCGCCAAAATAAGTAAAAGAGAACAAAGAAGTAAGAAAAAATAGGGAAAATTCATAGGAGAATATAGCAAAAAAAGAGATGCCTCCTGCAAACTTGGGAAGTCAGTCCAAGGAGAAGTAAAAATCAAAAGCGTAAAGAGAGATTTTATTAAAGAAGAGAGAGAAGAATGGCACGCACCTTGACAAAAGTGACCCACGAACTGAAACGAATTTAATAAGCCTACAACTCCGAAAGTTTTTATATATATAAGAATTCTAGACTTGGTCAACAAGATAGAAAAAAGCTAAAACAACTTGACTTCAACTTAAATATATAAGATAAATAAGAAAAATAATATAAAAAAATAAATAGGAGAATGACGGGTGGGTTGCTAGCTCTATCTTTTCAATTAGTCCAATAAACTCTCGTTAATTTGCATTAAAAGAAAACTAATCCTAACACTCAGACGGCGGCCGGGGAGGTGGATTAACTGATTTTATTTTCTGAGAATTTTGATAAACTGGATATAGAAGTTTGATTAAATGGTTCTTTTATCTACCAATTTCATAGTTTCAATTTCATCACCATAGACTCCACTCGTACAGTACAGTTTATTAACTACATATATTAGTCCGAATATCAGTTTATTTAATTTCTCCAAGCAAGAAGGATCCATCAAAAACATAACAACAAAAACTGGAATCAAAAACAGAAAAAAAAAAAAAGAGGCCCTGGCTACAGGTTACAGCTAGCTAGCTAGATTAAAATGAAACGATCAATATATTGTACTTGTTTTACTTACCTGGATTTCTCCGCACCGAAATCCCTAGCTTGTTCGGGTAGTTGTAAACCTTATATATACATGCACAGATGCAAAGCTACAATCCCTCAAAGTTTATTGCTGATAAGCTATAATCTCGCTAGTAGTGTTGTCACTTTTGTTTGGAAGTTATCCAAGGGACAATCAATATCATGAGTATCTATTTATTACTAGCTCACTTCCCGTGGGTTTCACGGGCTTTGCTTATTAATTAATTTTTAAAAAAATTTAACATTTTAACTATTATTTTTAGGCATTTTTATGTAATATGAAAAAAAATGCACATAATTTGTTTCCAAATTATACATTTTTTATCAATTTTTTTCCATTTTTCATATAGATCCGAAAAAAAAATAAAAAATTATTAAAATAAAAATAAGACTCTAAATCAGAAAAAAATAATAACTAATTTTTTAAACTTAAACATGCATTATTGGCTCCTAAGAAAACATATTAAATAACAAATGAAAAAGTTAAAATAATTAATTAATAATAAACAATAAAATATAAAATATAAGAGAGTAATTTTTAAAACCTAAATCAATAAAATGAAAAAAAAATATTATTGTAAAAAATTAAAAAAAGTATAATATAGATCAGAAAAATAAATTATTAAAAACCTATTTAATAATAATATAAATAATAATTAATTGTGCAAAGTTCAACATGGATCATTGAGCCAAAAAAACAGAAAAAATATTAAACAACAGAAGTAATGTAACAGCCCGGGTAATTTTTACGTTTTTACCGTCACCGTAAAATTTATTTTACAGTAATTTACCATTAAAATTAATCTTGGGTAATTAATTTATGGTAATTCGTGCATTGGATTTCGAAACCGAGCCCTGTTCCACACTCGGGATTTTTTCTGCGGATTTTCCGGACCAAGTTGGAATTTTTCGGGACTAGGAATCTTCAGAAAGTCGGGATTAACCCCGAATTATCAGGCCAGAAATAAAGTCAAGGGGGTACATTAGTTATTTTCTGGTCCGAACAGAACCCGCCTCACATGCTGCACAGTGTGGAGGCTGCAGCCGCCATTCACTGTTAAGCATGTGAATGAGACCCGTGAAACACCAGTGCCTTGCTCGTGTCTTGCATGCCTAAAACCTGTGTCACTCTGCCATTTCAGTGCACCACACCTTCACCATCACTCTCCGCAAATCGTCTTCTGCAAAATCACTGCCCAACCCATACCCTCCTTCTTCTCAAAACCAAACCAGGAAAAAAAATAACAAAACACAACACACTACACACCAGGCAACCAATCGGAACCCGCCACATCATCACCATCACAAGACCACCGCCACCTTCCTCTTCCTCCCCCCGCTACTGTTCACGCGTAGGTGAACCAAGCAGCCACACGCGACACCACCCTCCCCATCGTACTCCCTGTGCCGTCGCCGACAAGACCCAGCCGACGCCGCCCGATTGCGCCTTCCGACGCGCCGCCAACGACGGAGAACCCGACGGGCTGCACCTCCTCCTACCGCTCGTCGACAGCCGGAGCAGGTCGCGCCAACAACCGCAGCCTCCTCCTCGCTCCGGTCGCGCCTCGCTTGCGGCGCCCTTGCCTTCGTCGACGAGACTCCGTTCCGTGCCGATCGTTGCGCCACCGCTGCTGCTCACGAGGTGAGCATGACCCGGTTGAGCAACGGGTCTAGGTCGACCCGGATGTGTTGACCCGACAGATTGTGGGTTGCGTCCGTGGGCTAGTGGGCTGTGAGGTTAAGGACTGCTGGGCTTGGCACTGTGCATGGCCTGATCTGGCACTGTTTAGGCCCAGTCCAGAATTTAAAAAAAGAGGGAAAATAGAAATAAAATTAAGTCTGGAAAAAAAATATACTTCTAGAAAATAAAATATAATTTGTGGAAACAATATTTGGGAAAATTTGGGGAACAATATTATAGAAATATGATTTTTTGGAAAAGTATATTATGTTCAGTAAATGATAATTATTTTGAGGAATAATTTTGAAAAGGGTATTATCAAGTAATAAAATACCGGAATAATATCCGGATATAGGTATAAGTATAGTGTTATTTAAGACACTGGAAATAAATGGTGAATGATGATGATAATGGAGGATTAACCCGGGGAAGTAATCGATACGAGTCAGTATTTATTTTTCGGTATACAGTAGTAGCATGACATTTGCATATCACTTATGTGTGCATATTATTTGTTGATATAGGAGTTGATAACGAGCAGATACCTAAGGAACCGGACTTGGAGTCTGTGGGGCATTTCAAAACTTGATAGTCGGCTAAGGTGAGGATGGATAACCCTTGATATGTGCCCGTAGTACTGTGTATGATTTGTTGTCTGATTGAACTGCTGGTATGATTATTCTTGGCCATTTGACTGCTATGATATTGTTGCTGTTGTTGGTTAACTGTGTTATTGATTGTGAAATCTGTGCTGAGGTTAATGTTGAACTGTTATTTGTGAATAATTAGTGATACGAGATTGTTGATTGGTTGAGTCTGTGGAATAATTTGGAATAATAGAAAATGGATAGTTGATGAAAGAGTAATGGAACTGGACTGAATTTGTGATGATGACATAATTGTCATGTGGAAAGTAGTGGTACGACTAGATAGTTAGAGGCTAGTTCTGTGGTGTCATGGCCGGTTTGGTTGGTTGTTATTGGGATGTTGATCCCGGATTGGTTGTTGTTGGGGATGTTGATCCCGGATTGTGTTTTGGCCTGGCATCCAGAATTAGTTAATAACCAGGTACGACCCTAGCTTGTCCAGTGACGGGGCCCGGAAGATAAAATTGGTAATATTAATAATAAGCATTCTTTTGGTCTTGGCTCAGTTGTGTTATGGTAGATTTCTTGTGTTGTGATTGTCTGTGTTTACTTCGAAAGTATTAGGGTTGATTATATATCTCTGTTTATCCTTTGTCGGTGAGTACTTCAGACTCACCCCTCGCCTGTGGGGTTTCATCCCGTAGGTTTAGTTGCTTCGTAGTTCAGGTACAACGTTCGATGGCTGCTGCTTTCTTCTCCACCTGACTCCGGATCCATACCCCGCTGCATGTGCATAGAGTCTTCCGCTGCTATTCTGTTGCATATGATGCTGTATTATAATTTCGCTGTTGTGACTGCTTGCTCTTTTCTCTGTTATTGTTGTATATAGTGAGCTGTGTACTGCTGAATAATGGTCCCCGAGCATGGGTGACGATTGTATTATATGGTTTGCTGCTGTAAAATACATGCCATTTGTGCTGTGTTTCCTATCATTAAGAATAGTTTTGGCACGTGTTTACTGTGTACGGTAAATACGGGTTGGGGCGCTTCATCTTGGTAGCGGAGCGGGCAGTAGGTCACTAGGGACGTAACTGTGATTGCATGATTGTTTGTTTGTGCATAAGATTTGTCGCGACATGATATGACATGCATACATATACATTCTCATATAGGTACGAATGGATCCGGTTGGAGGGAATCAGTATGCTGGAGGTCACCTAGATGACGATCAGGTATCGGTGGATCAACCGCAGCAAGTTGCGGGAGGTCCGGAACACCTTTTGAATATTCCGTTGGGAGACCCTACGCAGTTGTTAAATGTGGTAACTCAGATTTTGAGGAGGCAAGAAGCCAGGGATGCACGCATCGACGCTATGGAAGCTCAGGAACAGGAAAACCAGGGACCAGTTGAGGATCCAGTGTATATGAAGCTGGAGAAGCTTGGAGCAGAGATTTTTACTGGTGTCACTACACCACAGGATGCTGATCGGTGGCTCAGACAGATGAACAGGGATATGCTAAAGTTGACATGTAGGAATGACAAGTGGGCCAGATATGCCGCTGCTATGTTCCGAGGAGATGCCGTTGATTGGTGGGAGTCTACTACCAGGGACTTACCGACACCTATCACTATGCCATGGAACCAGTTCATGGAGATGTTCCGAAGGAAGTTTGTTTCTGAGGCATACCAGGACCAACTGAGACGAGAATTTCTGGGACTGCAACAGGGACCAGATCAGACAGTCAATGATTATGAGATCAAGTTCAATCGCTTGTCCATCTATGCCAGTGAGTTTGTAGCTACTCCGGAAGCCAGATGTAAACGTTTCTAGGATGGTCTTCGATTTAGCATCCAGATAGTCATGGGGTGCAAGGTCTATGAGACTTACCAGGACATGCTGACAGATGCCTTGAGAGCCGAGATTATCTGGCTGGGCAATGAGAGAGAGCAACAGGAGATCCGTAAGAGGCATGCTGCATAGAGTTCTGGGGGACAGAACAAGAGGTTCCAGAAACTAGCGAACCGGTCAGGATATAGACAGAGCCGATTCATGCCAGGGAGTCAGGGGCGTGGATGGAACTACAACTACAACAACCGAGGCAGTTCTTGGACTCATTCTAGAGGGACTTCATCCTGGAATGCTCGTCTGAGACCTCTTCTGTCTCAGGTGAGGTGCTATGAGTGTAACGAAGTCGGGCACTACCGATATGCTTGTCCCAAGTTGGGAAGATCTGGAGGTACGACACCTGTTCTGACGGTGCAAGCCTCAGTTTCCAGCGTACCTAGTGGTTATGGAGTTGGCCGAGGCCGAGGACGTGGAGTTGTTCCTGCTAGGACCCAGTCAGCCATGAACCAGAGTACAGCAGTGCCGAGAGCATTTATGATCACCGCTGATGAGGATCCAGAGAATGCTGATGTTATAACAGGTACTTTTATAGTCTTTGGTAGTACTGCTTATACTTTGATTGATCCTGGTGCTACACATTCATTTGTTGCGCAAAGCTTTGCAATACTACATAACTGTACGGGAGAGAGTTTAGCTTGTCCGATGAGGGTTAGGTTACCTGCGGGTATAGTGGTCAGGTTAACCCATGTGTGCAGAGACGTTTCGCTTTTATATGATAGTGAGGTTTTTCTTGCACGGTAGATTGTGATGAACATGGGAGGTTTCGATATCATCTTGGGGATGGATTGGTTGTCCAAGTACAGTGTTATGGTGAACTGTGGAACCAAGGAAGTACTGTTGACTTCCGATGGTGGGCGAAAGGTTTTGTTGATAGGTATTGGGAAAGCTGCTACTACCTGTAGTATCTCTGCTAATCAGGATATTGGGATGAAGCCGTTGGGCCTAGATGCTTTGTTGACCCATGTCAAGGGTGAAGAAGTTCCGACTCCGGTTTTGGGGGACATCATAGTTGTGGGGGAGTTTCCAGATGTGTTTCCAGAGGATCTGCCAGGATTGCCACCTGACAGAGAAGTCGAGTACACCATCGATTTGATGCCCGAAGTGACGCCTATCTCGATGGCACCATATCGGATGGTACCGACAGAACTCCAGGAGCTGAAGAAACAATTAGATGAGCTGCTCGAGAAGGGATTCATCCGACCTAGTACATCACCTTGGGGATTACCAGTCCTCTTCGTGAAGATGAAAAATGGCAGTTTGCGGATGTGTGTGGACTACCGACAGCTCAACAAAGTGACAGTGAAGAACAAGTACCCGCTTCCCAAGATTGATGACCTCTTTAATCAGCTACAGGGAGCTACTGTATTTTCCAAGATAGATCTTCGATCTGGCTACCATCAGGTCAAGATTGCAGAGAAGGACATACCGAAGATGGCCTTTCGTACTCGGTATGGACATTTTGAGTTCACAGTGGTTCCATTCAGTTTGACCAATGCACCTGCAGTTTTCATGTGCTTGATGCACTTGGTCCTGAACGAGTTCTTGGACAAGTTCGTGGTAGTCTTCATCGACGACATTCTGATATACTCCAAGAGCAGGGAAGAACATGAGGAACACCTGAGGGTAGTACTACAGAGGCTGCGAGAGAAAGAGTTGTATGCCAAGTTCAGTAAGTGCGAGTTCTGGCTTGAGGAAGTTGCATTCCTTGGACATGTAGTATCCGGAGATGGGATTAAGGTTGACCCTGCTAAAGTAAAAGTTGCTCTAGAGTGGGAGCCGCCCAAGACGGTACCCGAAGTTAGAAGTTTTCTTGGCCTTGCAGGATATTACCCGAGATTTATCAAGGGTTTTTCCTTGATAGCCAGTTCCATGACCAAGCTATTTAGGAAAGATGAAGCCTTTGTATGGAGTGATGCTTGCCAGAAGAGTTTTGATGAACTGAAGAAAAAGTTGACATCAGCACCAGTCTTGACAGTACCTAAGCCAGGAGTGGAGTATGTGCTGTTTTGTGATGCTTTAGGTCCTGGTTTGGGAGCAGTTCTGACGCAAGAAGGGCGAGTAATTGCCTATGCTTCGAGACAGTTGAGACCATATCAGAAGAACTACCCGACACATGATCTAGAGATAGCCGCAGTGATCCTTGCTTTGAAGATTTGGTGACATTATCTGTTTGGAGAGAGATGCCGGATCTTCACAGATCATAAGAGTCTCAAATACATCATGACTCAGAAGGAACTTAACCTGCGACAACGACGTTGGGTTGAGTTGCTGAATGATTATGACTGTACTATTGAGTATCACCCTGGAAAAGCTAACGTGGTAGCAGATGCTTTGAGCCGGAGACAGCCAGAAGATGCTTCCACGACCTACTCGATGTCCTCACTTATCGAGTTAAGGAAGATGGGAGTTGATCTATCAGTGGACGAGACAAGAGCTTTGTTGACCCATATTGAAGTCAAGTCTAACCTGAGAGGCTGGATTGTAGAATTGCAAGATGGAGATCCTGACTTGATCAAGCTGAAGGAAGCAGTCCATAGTGGGAAAAAAAACAAGTTTCGCATAGCTAAGGATAGTGCATTGATGCTGGGGAAACGTTTATGTGTACCCAGTGTTTGTGACCTACGCAGTCAGATTTTTTAAGAAGGACATATGACATTATATGCTATGCATCCCGGGAGCACCAAGATGTACCAGAATTCGAGGAGTCATTTTTGGTAGCCGCGTATGAAGAAAGATGTAGCCGAGTATGTGGCTAATTGTATCAGTTGTCAGCAAGTGAAAGCCGAGCATCAGGCTCCAGCAGGAAAGATGAGATCGTTGGCAGTGCCAGAGTGGAAGTAGGAGATGATCACTATGGATTTTGTGGTTAGATTACCATTGACCCAGAGACAGCATGATGCCATCTGAGTTATCGTTGATCGACTTACAAAATCAGCTCATTTTCTCCCCATCCGACAGACGGATAATCTGGATAAGTTGGCGAAATAGTATGTTGCAGAGATTGTGAGACTACATGGGATTCCTAAGTCCATAGTCTCAGACAGAGATCCGAGATTCCCATCACGGTTCTGGAAGAGTCTGCAAGCAGCTTTGGGAACGAAGCTAAGTTTCTGCACCGCATTTCATCCTCAGACAGACGGACAGTCAGAGAGGACTATTCAGATGCTGGAGGACATATTAAGGGCTTGTGCTCTTAATTTCAGTGGGAGCTGGGATCAGTATTTGTCTATAGTGGAGTTCGCCTACAACAACAGTTTTCATTCCAGCATTGGCATGCCACAGTTTGAAGCTCTTTACAGAAGGAAATGTCGAAGTCCAGTATGTTGGGATGAAGAAGGTCTCCGTTTGATTATGGGTCCAGATTTGGTCAAGCAGATAGTTGACAAGATTCAGGTAGTTAAGCAGAGGATGAGAGCAGCACAGGACCGACAGAAGAGTTATGCTGATAAGCATCGTCGTGAGATGGAGTACCAAGTGGGAGAAAAAGTTTTCCTTCGAGTTGCACCTTGGAAGGGTGTTATCAGATTCGAGAAAAGAGGTAAGCTGAGTCCCAGGTACATCGGACCATATGAGATTGTGGAAAGGGTTGGACCCTTGGCGTACAGACTATCCTTACTATAGGAGTTGTCCCGGATTCATGATATGTTTCATGTTTCCATATTGAGGAGGTACAGATCCGATCCGAGCCATGTAGTTACTATAGCAGATGTTGAGGTCGCAGAGGATCTTACGTAAACAGAATTACCGGAACAGATCCTTGCCCGAGAGGTCAGACAGTTGAGGAACCGAGTCATTCCTATGGTAAAAGTCAAGTGGAGCAAGCACTCTACAAACGAGTCTGCATGGGAAGTTGAGGAGCACATGCGTTCTCAGTATCCGCACCTGTTTACAGCACCGGAGTGAATTTCGGGGACGAAATTCTTTTAAGGTGGGTAGGCTGTAACAGCCCGGGTAATTTTTACGTTTTTACCGTCACCGTAAAATTTATTTTACAGTAATTTACCATTAAAATTAGTCTTGGGTAATTAATTTATGGTAATTCGTGCATTGGATTCAAAAACCGAGCCCTGTTCCACGCTCAGGATTTTTTTCTGCGGATTTTCCGGACCAAGTTGGAATTTTTCGGGTCCAGGAATCTTCAGAAAAGTCGGGATTAGCCCCGAATTATCGGGCCAAAAATAAAGTCAAGGGGGTACATTAGTTATTTTCTGGTCCGAACAGAACCCGCCTCACATGCTGCACAGTGTGGAGGCTGCAGCAGCCATTCACTATGAAGCATGTTAATGAGACCCGTGAAACACCAGTGCCTTGACCGTGTCTTGCATGCCTAAAACCTGTGTCACTCTGCCATTTCAGTGCACCACACCTTCACCATCACTCTCTGCAAACCGTCTTCTGCAAAATCACTGCCCAACCCATACCCTCCTTCTTCTCAAAACCAAACCAGGAAAAAAAATAACAAAACACAACACACAACACACCAGGCAACCAATCGGAACCCGCCACATCATCACCATCACAAGACCACCGCCACCTTCGTCTTCCTACCCCTGCTACTGTTCACGCGTAGGTGAACCAAGCAGCCACATGCGACACCACCCTCCCCATCGTACTCCCCGTGCCGTCGCCGACAAGACCCAGCCGACGCCGCCCGATTGCGCCTTTCGACGCTCCTCCAACGACGGCGAACCCGACGGGCTGCACCTCCTCCTACCGCTCGTCGTCAGCCGCAACAGGTCGCGCCAACAACCGCCGCCTCCTCCTCGCTCCGGTCGCACCTCGCTTGCGACGCCCTTGCCTTCGTCGACGCGTCTCCGTTCCGTGCCGATCGTTGCGCCGCCGCTGCTGCTCACGAGGTGAGCAAGACCCGGTTGAGCAACAGGTCTAGGTCAACCCGGATGTGATGACCCGACGGATCGTGGGTTGCGTCCGTGGGCTAGTGGGCTGTGAGGTTAAGGACTGCTGGGCTTGGCACTGTGCATAGCCTGATCTGGCACTGTTTAGGCCCAGTCGAGAATTAAAAAAAAAAAAGAGAGAAAATAGAAATAAAATTAAGTCTGGAAAAAAAATATACTTCTAGAAAATAAAATATAATTTGTGGAAACAATATTTGGGAAAATTTGGGGAACAATAATATAGAAATACGATTTTTAGGAAAAGTATATTATGTTCAGTAAATGATAATTATTTTGAGGAATAATTTTGAAAAGGGTATTATCAAGTAATAAAATACCGGAATAATATCCGGGTATAGGTATAAGTATAGTGTTATGTAAGACACTGGAAATAAATGGTGAATGATGATGATAATGGAGGATTAACCCGGGGAAGTAATCGATACGAGTCAGTATTTATTTTTTGGTATACAGTAGTAGCATGAAATTTGCATATCACTTATGTGTGCATATTATTTGTTGATATAGGAGTTGATAACGAACAGATACCGGAGGAACCGGACTTGGAGTTTGTGGGGCATTTCCAAACTTGATAGTCGGCTAAGGTGAGGATGGATAACCCTTGATATGTGCCCGTAGTACTGTGTATGATTTGTTGTCTGATTGAACTGCTGGTATGATTATTGTTGGCCGTTTGACTGCTATGATATTGTTGCTGTTGTTGGTTAACTGTGTTATTGATTGTGAAATCTGTGCTGAGGTTAATGTTGAACTGTTATTTGTGAATAATTAGTGATACGAGATTGTTGATTGGTTGAGTCTGTGGAATAATTTAGAATAATAGAAAATGGATAGTTGATGAAAGAGTAATGGAACTGGACTGAATTTGTGATGATGATATAATTGTCACGTGGAAAGTAGTGGTACGACTAGATGGTTAGAGGCTAGTTCTGTGGTGTCATGGCCGGTTTGGTTGGTTGTTATTGGGATGTTGATCCCGAATTTGTTGATATTGGGATGTTGATCCCGGATTTGTGGATATTGTGATGTTGATCCCGGATTGGTTGTTGTTGGGGATGTTGATCCCGGATTGTGTTTTGGCCTGGCATTCGGAATTAGTTAATAACCAGGTACGACCCTAGCTTGTCCAGTGACGGGGCCCGGAAGATAAAATTGGTAATATTAATAATAAGCATTCTTTTGGTCTTGGCTCAGTTGTGTTAAGGTAGATTTCTTGTGTTGTGATTGTCTATGTTTACTTCGAAAGTATTAGGGTTGATTATATATCTTTGTTTATCCTTCGTCGGTGAGCACTTCGGACTCACCCCTCGCCTGGTTCTGTGGCTAGTGGTGCTGTTTCTTCTGGTCCGAACAGAGGTGGCGGACAACAGGGTCGTGGTCATGGGGGTTCTGGAGCTCCGAACCGCGGGGGTGCGACTCAGTCTGCTGCAGCTCCTAGAGTTTATGCCATCACCCGGGAGGAGGCTGCTGATGCTCCAGAGGTCATAGCAAGTACCTTTATGGTTTTTGGTCAGTATACACATGCTTTAGTTGATCCAGGTTCAACACATTCTTTTGTACCACGTGCATTTATGAGCACTCGTAACATAGAAGATGATAACCTTAGTAGACCCCTAAGAGTCCGTCTACCCACTGGAGATATAGTAGTTGTTGATCGAATTTGTAGAGATGTATCGATAGAGTATGATAGTGAGAGTTTTCCTTCTGATCTTGCTGTCATGGACTTGGGAGAGTTTGATGTTATCTTAGGCGTGGACTGGTTGTCCAGACACCAAGCAGTGGTTGATTGTCGGGCCAGGGAAGTGTCCTTATCTTCTTTGTTGGGACGTAGATTGGTGTTTGTTGGAGAGCGAAAAGCCCTATCGGCGTGCTGTATCTCGGCCATCCAAGCTTTCAGGATGATTCGAGAGGGTTGTGATGCCTTTCTAGCTCATGCGGTCGATTCTTCAATACCAGTACCTGGAGAGGAAGATATCCCTATTGTTCGGGAGTTTCCTGATGTTTTTCCTGATGACTTACCTGGGTTGCCTCCGGAGCGGGAGGTGGAGTATACAGTTGACTTGGTACCGGGAGTTGCACCTATTTCTATACCGCCCTACAGAATGGCTCCGGCAGAACTTCAAGAGTTGAAGAAGCAACTGGAGGAGTTGTTGGATAAGGGTTTCATTAGACCGAGCATCTCACCCTGGGGTTCCCCGGTCTTGTTTGTGAAGAAGAAGGATGGCAGTATGCGGATGTGTGTGGACTATAGACAGTTGAACAAGGTGACTGTGAAAAACAAGTATCCTTTGCCCAGGATCGATGACTTGTTCGATCAGTTGCAGGGTGCATCTGTATTCTCGAAGATTGACCTGCGATCTGGCTACCATCAGGTTCGGATTGCCGAGCAAGACATACCGAAGACTGCATTCCGCACTCGGTATGGTCATTATGAGTTTGTGGTTGTTCCATTTGGTCTGACGAATGCACCGGCAGTGTTCATGTGTATGATGCATCAGGTCTTCCATGAATTTCTGAACCGGTTTGTGGTAGTGTTCATTGATGACATCTTGGTCTACTCGAGTAGTAAGGCCGAATATGAGGACCACTTGAGACAGGTTTTGTAGAGGTTGAGAGAAGAGCAACTCTATGCCAAGCTCAGCAAGTGTGAGTTTTGGTTGGATGAGGTCGCTTTTCTTGGGCATATTGTGTCCGGTGAGGGCATTAAGGTGAATCCGGCCAAGAATAAGGCAGTCATGGATTGGGAGCCACCGAAGAGTGTATCGGAGATACGAAGTTTTCTTGGACTTGCTGGCTACTACCGGAGGTTCATAGAGGGTTTTTCCTTAATAGCGGGTCCCACGACTAAGCTGTTGAGGAAAGTGTACTTTTGCTTGGAATGACAGTTGTCAGAGGAGTTTTGAGGAGTTGAAGAGTCGGTTGACTTCTGCACCAGTTTTGACTGTTCCGAGACCCGGAGTGGAGTACACGGTGTTCAATGATGCTTCTGGTCTGGGCTTGGGATGTGTTTTGATGCAGGAGGGTCGGGTGATTGCTTATGCCTCCAGGCAGTTGAGAACTCACAAAAGGAACTATCTGACCCATGATCTGGAGTTAGCTGCTGTGGTCTTTGCTTTGAAGATCTGGAGACACCATCTATACGGTGAGAAGTGTCGGATTTTCACGGACCACAAGAGTTTGAAGTACATCATGACCCAAAGGGAGCTTAATATGAGGCAGAGACGCTGGATTGAGCTTTTGAAGGATTATGATTGTACTATTGAGTACCATCCGGGCAAGGCCAATGTGGTTGCTGATGCATTGAGTCGGAAGAGAGTGATTTCTGTGGATGAGGACCCAGTTTCTTATGCTTTGCCTTCCTTGGTGGAGCTGAGGTCGTTGGATGCACAGTTGGAGGTGGATGTTACTGGGGCGTTGTTAGCCAGTTTGAGCATCCGGCCGACCTTGAGGGATAAAATCATGGAGTTGCAGTATGGTGATCCTCATCTAGCGGAGTTGCGGGATAAGGCTCTCGGTGGAGAGAGTTCTAGTTTCTATGTCCGTGAGGATGGTGCCTTGATGACCGGTGATCGATTGTGTGTTCCGAATGTTGATGATTTGAGGAGATGGATCATGGATGAAGCGCATAATGCGCCATATGCTATGCATCCGGGTAGCACCATTGGTGGCCCGGGATGAAGAAGGATGTTGCGGAGTTTGTGGCTCGTTGTATGACTTGTCAGCAGGTGAAAGCCGAGCATCAGGCCCCTGCCGGCAAGTTGAGATCTTTGACTATTCCGCAGTGGAAGTGGGAGCATATCACTATGGATTTTGTTATCGGGTTACCGAGGACCCGAGGTCGACATGATGCCATCTGGGTCATTGTTGACAGGTTGACCAAGTCAGCTCATTTCCTTCCGATTCAGCAGACGGATACAATAGATAAGCTGGCGAGGTTGTATGTTTCGGGTATTGTCCGTCTACACGGAGTTCCACTATCCATTGTGTCGGACAGGGATCCGAGGTTTACTTCCCACTTCTGGAAGAGTTTGCAGTCAGCTTTGGGTACTAAGCTGAATTTCAGTACTGCATTCCATCCGCAGACCGATGGGCAGTCGGAGAGAACCATACAGACACTGGAGGATATGCTCAGAGCCTGTGTGCTCAATTTTAGTGGTTCTTGGGATGAGACATTACCGTTGGTTGAGTTTGCTTATAACAACGGGTATCACTCCAGTACCGGTATGGCGCTGTATGAGGCTTTATATGGGCGAAAGTGTCGTAGTCCGATCTGTTGGGATGAGGAAGGCCTAAGACAGGTGGTTGGTCCGGACCTAGTCCAGGAGACTGTTGATCAGATCGAGGTGGTTAAGCAGTGCATGAGGGCTGCTCAGGACCGGCAAAAGAGTTTTGCCGATAAGCATCGTCGGGAGATGGAGCACAATGTAGGTGACAGAGTTTTCCTCCGTGTTGCTCCCTGGAGAGGTGTTATCTGGTTTGGGAGGAAGGGCAAGTTGAGCCCTCGTTATATTGGTCCTTATGAGATCATAGAGCGGATTGGTCCGCTGGCCTACAGGTTGGCTTTACCGGAGGAGCTGTCGCGCATACATGATGTATTCCATGTTTCGATGCTGAGGCGTTATCGATCTGATCCTAGTCATGTTGTATCCCCAACAGAGGTGGAGGTTTCTGAGGATTTGACCTATGTGGAGGAGCCGGTTGAGATTCTGGCTCGGGAGGAGCGTCAGTTGAGGAGTCGTGTTATTCCGATGGTTCGGGTTAGGTGGAGCCGTCATTCCCCGAATGAGGCTACTTGGGAGGTTGAGTCCCATATGCGGGAGCAGTATCCCCATTTGTTTTGATGTTTCATATCTTGTAATTTCGAGGACGAAATTTTTCTTAAGTGGGGTAGAACTGTAACGCCCCGAATTTTCATAATTTGATTTTCGGAATTTTCGGAATTTATATTCTAATTTTACCCTTGAGGAATTTCCGGATTTTTGGTTATGGAAATAATTTTCGGATTTGAGAGATTTCATTTCGATTTGTTTTGTTCTTTTCTTTTAGTATTATTATTATTATGTAAAATTTCGAGGATGAATTATAATAAGAATGGAAGTTGTCAATGTTTGTTTCAAGGAGCATTCACATAAGTGGAATTGATGCCATAAGTAAATGAAAATACAAATATTATTAATATTGCAAATACTGATATTACAAAGGGGGAAATATTACAACGATTTTGATATTTTATTAAAATAAAAAATACATTTAACGGTTCGGAACGACGTTGACACGGAAGCTGTTTGGATCGCTGTTGATGTTGACCGTGACTCTGTCGCTCCAAGAGAACCACATGCCGCCTCTGTCGCGCTGGCCAGGAATTTCGAACCGGTTTGCTGTAGGGAACCGGAGTGGGATCAGACCGTGATCGTCCCGTGGTTGCCACTGTGTCTCCGTCAGAAGAACCATGTTCGGTTTATATTGGTTCTTCAAGTCCCTTAGCGTACGTGAGAACTCTTGAGCGCACCTTGCAACTCCTCTGCAGTTCCGCACCAACAGTCGTACCTTTGGCCAAGTTGGAGGTAAGCGCATCATTCTGGGCATGCTCTGGGCCGTCATCGAGAGCTGGTAGTAGGCGCCTTGCTCCACAGTCTGGCAAGTGGACTCCAGGTTGAACTCCTGAAGCCTGTCGAAGATGAAGAACATCACGGAGTTTGCCGATCCGTAGTAGGATGTCCTCAGAGTGCCGCGATCCTCCAGGAAGAACACCTCTTCCATTAGAGTGACAAAGAACCGCGATGAGTAGAGCTCGTCGACGAAGACCAGTCGGGGCATCCTGCCGAGCTCGTTCGGTAGTTCTTCAGCACGTTCGTTGACCATGCTGTAGGCCAGTCGGTTTCTTCTGCCTAGGTTGGCACCTTCGACGAAGAAGACAGAGGATGGAGCAGGCATTGTGTTTGGGCGTGTAGGTGTTTCGTTTTTCTAGAGTTTGAGGTTTCTTAGTCTGGGCGTATGATTGCCTTAAAAATGCTTTGATGACTTACTTCTCACCACACTGTCTTTTATAATCTTAGGAGGAGCGTGTTTATTGCTTTTGAATTTCAAGTTTTTGTTCTTTTGAAATTTTACCGTTGCCTCATTTATTGCTTCGACATGCTATGTGTTTGTTTTTCGGGCGACAAATGCCAGAGTTTGTCAGTCCTTTTCTACCTTACAATTTTCAATTTCCTGGGCTACTTCATTTTAGTCTCCTTAAGACTTGTTCCTACATCCTTTGTCACATGCACTCGTGACCGTTGTGGCTAGACCGTGGGGACCACACCTCGAGTAGTGTGCGTGTGTGACAAGCTTACAGCTGTTCTGACAGCGTGGAGAGATACGAGACTTGACCGACATTTTTTGGCTCAAGCGGAAATTAGGGACAAGTGGGTAACGTTTCTTTCGAGGAAACAGGATGTTCCCGTGATCATCGCCTTGCGAGTTAACGGACGTCTTTTCCACGAGGGAAACCAACGTCACCGTTAGCTGTGTGCGTTACGTTTCTCAGGATCAAGGATGTTCACGATCGATCTAGGACGCCGAACAAGGAAACATGTTTCGTTTGAACTCTTATTGTTTCGACTTTATTAAACGAGTTTTAGTTCGTTTATAAGTTCCTTATGTTTAATTTCATACCTTTATTGCAGGCTTTAATCTGTATAACACGAGATTTCGTAACAGAAGAATTTCGATTTAAGAAGAAAGCTTATTTTATTGATTTCATAACATGGTACAACAAAAGAGAAGCACTCTACGGAGTTACATGATTTTTTAGATCGGTTACAAGTTTTTATATATTCGCGATTTGAGAAGAGAGTCCCATACAGCCCAATTCAATTTGCATCACTGCAGTGTGGACCTTCTTCAGTGAAGTGTCCAGCTGCTTCATTGTCTGCAGTGGTGTGCTGCTCTCAGCGGTTGCCTTGCCTTTCCTATCCTCCGTATCCTTGTTACCAGAAGATCCTTCCTTGCTTACACGCTTCTTTCGCCATTTTGGAGGAACCACCATATGCTCCTTAAGGCCGATGATGCTGGTCTTGAACCGCTTCTTAGGGGGTTCCTCATCGGAGCTTGTCGGGAAAGCTCTATCACCGATGTAACTGTAATCCTGTGAGTCAGAGGTAGTACGGGATCTTAGTGGTCAGTCCATAGTTGTGTGTGAGTTTTCAATTATGAGGTTCGGTTTTTATAGGCAGAAGAAACACCGCTTAAGGGTATAAGTGACATCTCGCAATGAGTTCGGACACCTGGTGGAGAATACCAGAAACTTATCGTGATAGGACCTACGGACTTGATGACTGAATTTCGAGGACGAAATTCTTTTTAAGGTGGGTAGAACTGTAACGCCTCGGTTTTCGTTTTCGGATTTGTAAAAAATTTTCGGAATTCGGTAAGGGAAATGAAACTAAATTATTTTCCATCAAATCAAATTATTTTTTTTTCCATCAGATTTACTACTTATAAGTGGTAATACGTTACTTTCGAGTTTAGTCGGACCTAAAACGCGTTTCGGGATGAAACACGAAGTTAATCGTAGTTTTAGATAAAACTACGTCGTTTTGGGTGTGTAAAAAAAAAAAGGGAAGAGTCAACCTGGGCGGGTTGACCGAGCCTAGCCAAACGACACGTCGTTCGGCCAGGCTAGGTCACACCCAGGCGCCTACTTCCTCTTCTTTTTTTTCTTTCTTCTTTCCTCCTCCAATTTCTTTTTTTCTTTCTGCCCGTTGCTCCCCCACTCAGCCGCCGGCTGCAACGGCATTGTCCCCCACTATCTCCTCTCTTTTTTTTTCTTCTTCACCTCTCCATTCCGTCCTGCAACCCTCACGGTTCCTCTTCCTCTCTTTTCTTTTTCTCCCTTCCCGTCTTCTCTCCTTCCTCTCACAAAACCGCCGCCGCCGCCATACATCCTCTCTTCTACTTTCTGTGTCGCCGTCGTTGGGACACAAGGCCACCACCGCTGTCACTGTCACTTCCTCTCCTTCCAATGTTGTGAGTCGTGGTGGACAAAGGTCCCAGAGGCAGAGGACGTGAGGCGAGACGACGGGTACGGAGGACAAGCCCAACTCCATATCGTCGCCACCGTGGTAAGCGTCTCCTTTACTCCTCTTTTCTTCTGCTCCCTTTACTTTCTGGTGCTGATGTTGGTTGGTGTTGTGGGTGTTGTGTGTACTGAGGCGGTGGGTGTGTGTTGTATTTGAGGTGTTCGTGTCCAGAGGTTTGTGTGGCGGGTCCGATGAAGGATGGCTGGATTTGAGTGCTGGCCGGTGCGGGTTTGAAGGTTGCTGCTGTGGGGCGGATCCGGCAGTGTGTGTGTGCGTGTTCGGTTGACACCATTGAGACTTTGGGGCTCGGATCCGGCATCAGGTTCTGAGGATTCGTTTTCCGGTGAGTATTCCGGTGACCTCCTGTAGTTCTCAATCTGTTTCGTCGTTTGTGCATATGAATTCAAAGAATGGGATGTGAGTTGTTGGTTTTGGGGTTTTTGACAGCTTGTTGTGGGTTCTTTCCGGGTTGCTGTTGCGTTTCTTTGGGGTGTCGGGGTACTGTTCCGGCGAGAGTGACCAGAATCCGGCGAGTACGCACTGTTCCGGCGAGGGCTCGGGAATTTTCCGACGAAGACTCGGGTTCTGCCCAGCGGACTATATTTCTCGTTTTACGAGTGTTAGACGGTAATTACCTATGTTTTGTCTCGGTTATGTCATGTACTTAAATTTTAGAGTTTATTTACCGAAATACATTTATATTTATACATTTAGTGAATTGCGGTTTACCGAGAGCGGAGAGTTAGAGTGTGTGGCCGGGAGAAATTACCGACACGGATAGAACTTTAGGCCGATTAATCTTGGGCTCGGGATGGCTTTAGGACGGTTTTAGGAAAAACCGAGCCCAGGCCCAGTAATCTCAATTTGAAGCTTAGGATGTTTAAATGGACTTAAAGTTACGGACTTAGGACCTAATCACGGATAATTAAATTCACGGACATTAAGAACGGGCTCGAAGCCCAATTTTATAACGGTAAATATGGACTTAAGAAAGTGGGCCCGCGGCCCAGAATTTGTGATTTAGGATTTAGTGGGCTTTAGGCCCGAGAATTCGCTAATGGACTTAGACCGATGAACCTTAGATCCCCAATCGTTGGAGTTATGGAAGAAGAAAATATCCTTTTGGACTTAGACCCGGAAATCTCATAATCTGATAGTTAGGGTCGGGAGTTACCCGATTAGAGCATACCTTAGCATACATACACGTTTTTACTCCTAAAATGGGTTTAGTGACTATATCATGTACCGGTATTCAGGCACGAGAGATACCCCGGGAGCTGTAGACTCGGATCGGGAAGAAGTCATAATCTGCATTTTGAGGTGACATTACAAGTCTTTTTATATATGTTTTGTGAATGCATGTTGGTGTGGTTTGTTTGTTTACTTGCCTTGTTTGCTACATGCGATGATTGGAATTGTATACCTGATTGTTCTCACATGCCTAATTTCTATATGAAAAACTGTTATGAAAAACTACTTTGGTGATAATGTGTGGTTATGGGCCGCAGACCCGGATGAAACAGGGACACATACAATTCACACTTCCCTGAAAGACATAATGTATCTCAACGGAAATGTAAAAACGTAATTAAGAATAAAATACTAAATTCTACTGTGTATCGGTTGGTAGCCCCGAGGGAGGGTTGGGTACCCTCGGGTCACTTTATGCTGTTTAGCATGGTATCCCAGGGGATGTAGGTGCACCCCTGGAAGACTTGCACCGGTTAGGTGTGTCTGAGTGCACCCTCAGGTAGCTAGCGGCCACTCGAGATTTATCAGTGGTTTTTGGCCTCAGAATCTACCCCTTCTGAGGTTCGACATTTGGGTTTCACACCCTGATCTGATCAGATGCGCTACCGAGACTTGACTCACAGTAGAGGGCCCATAATGATAATAATAATAATAATAACAATTAAAATATCGCATTGAGAACAATAATACAATAAGATGTTTATGTGTTGGTGTGTGATTCTGATTTGCTTGTATGCTGTACTTGTGCTCGTGAGCTACTCACCCTACGAGCATGACTTCACTTTCATGTATATTTAGACTTTTAATGATCACTGAGTAGGCGACTCACATAATCGCCACCGTTGTTTTTCAGACTTTAGTTAGCGTGCAGTCTCACTTATACCTTCGACTCGGAGTTCAGACACAGACACTTCAACAGGTAGTTGTGCATCATCTCTCGGTGGGATCCATAGGGCCATATGCATGTTATTTTCTACTTTGATTTTTATTTATTACTTTCATCTTCCGCTGCATGAGTAATAATTCGAGATGTCATAAATGTTTTACATTTATATCGGTGGTTTTCCGGAGTTTAATTTTGTGATATTATTTCGGCGTGATGCCGTGGTGGCTTACGACTTGATAAGCCGATTGATCTCGTTTATTTTTATGACATCTCGTTGTTAATAAATTTTTTTGACGGAAGATGTTTGTATGCTGAGGCATCGGTATTCGTATCCCGAGTTTCAAGAGTATTTTGATTATTCTCTTTCATTTAAATATTTTATTTTATTAAATTGGGATACGGGCCTCCACAGAAACTCGGGTCGCCATCGTCAACCAAGCAGGTAGGCCACCGTCACCTTTGTTTTTCTCTTCTTTTTGTGCTCGTCCGTTTGGTGTTTGTTGATGGGCTTTGATTTGGTGTTGTTTGGGTTCGGCGGCGGGTGATGCGTGTGGCTGTGTGGTTGTGGTGGGTGGCCGGCTTTTGGCTCGGGATGGTGGTGTCTTGTTGACGGGTGGGGCTCACAGGTGAAGCACGGGTTGCTGTGAGTGCGTGGTTGCGTGCGTCGGTGGACAGTGCTGCGTGGAATTGTTGGTGGCGAGTTCTTTCCGAGCAGGGAGGTTGCAAGCTCGGATTTTGGGTGTGGGACAGTGGTATTCGAATTTCCGGGTAAGGATCCATTTTGGATTTTCTTTTGTATTTCGTTTTAAGGATCTGTGGGGTATAGTGTTGTGTATTTGTTTTGCTGTGATGTGAATATGTTGTTGTTGTTGGTTGTGGTAGTTCTTGGGTGAGTTCCGGCGAGGTTCACCGGAATCCGGCGAGGCTCGGGAATTTTCCGGCGAAGGCTCGGGTTGTATTCCGGCATTTAACGGTATTACCGATGTTGTGTAATTTGTGTTCATTCATGGCATGTACTTATAATTTCGGATTGGGTTATGTATTATTGGTAATGTACATAATAGAAATCGAGAACGGGAAATATGTGGAATATAACCGGGAGTTTACCGACACGGGTAGAACCATAGGCCGGGAATATTTGGACTCGGGTAAAACCCTTAAGTGGAAATTGGTCCGAATCGGGCCTAGGCCCGGTAATGTGATTTTCATAACTTGATTTGATAGCCATTGGACTTAGATGGGCTTTAGGCCCGGGGACCCGTTAAGAACATAACGAATGGGCCATAGGCCCGAGGAACTACTTATGGACTTAGTTGGGCTTAAGCCCGGTGAACCTTAGGTCCCGATACTCGGAGTTTAGGTGAGAGAACATCTTGTCGGGCTTAGACCCGGGAATTTCATAATTGGCTAGCTAGGGACGGGTTTAACTCAGTTGAGCATTTAGTGATCATGCATGCACGTTTTGGTTGTAATTATTTTGTAATACTTGTGTATGCCGGTATTCAGGCACGGGTAATACCTCGGGAGCTGGAGGATCTGTTTTGGGAAATGCTCCACAGGACAATCGTCGTTGAGGTGACTTTATACGTCTTTTTATGTTTGTATGCATGAGCTTGTTGGATTGGTTTGTTTGAGTCGCATGCCTGTTTGCTAACATGCTGTGATCCGTATTGTGTGCCTATGTGCTATTAATTGCTAGATGAGTTTGATTTTTGGATTGTTATGGAATATAACATGCGGTGTGATTTTGGGTGTTATGTGTGATGTACTGTGGGTCGAAGACCCGGATATTTGATTGAGTTGATTATTCACACAACCCTGTTAGATCACAACTCTTGGCACACATAAACTCGTAACTTGTGAATAAAGATAACGTACAGTAGAAGATAGGCTACTGTGTGCTGATGACCGGTTGGTTCGAGCGGGAAGTGATACCCCTCAGGTTTGCATGCGGGATAGCATGTGATATGCGGATTAGCATATGGGTCTGTAATGACCGGTTCTACCTTCCTCCTTCTACCTCCCCCTTTCTACCTCCCTCTTTCTCCTGTCTCTCTCTCTCTCTCTATGGATATGTTTGGGCTTCGTGCCTGGTTTTATTTGGGCTTATGCCTGGTTGTCTCATAAGACGGGACCGAGCTCGACGCACACAGTAGGGGGCCCTGAATAATAAATTATAATAAAAAAACTTAACACACAACAGATGGAGAATAATGAACTGTTTGTTTGAATGTCTTGGCATGTTAGTACTGGTTGTTGTATGTTTGCATACTTGTCTTGTATCTCTTCTTTCCTTTCGAACTTGTTTCTGCACACCTACATAATTAGATTTATACTGCTCACTGAGTAGGCGACTCACATAATCGCCAACGTTGTTTTTCAGACTCTTAGTTAGCGTGCAGTCACTTTCTACCCTTCCAGAGTACGGACGTGGTTATCTCAGCAGGTAGCTGTGCCTCTTCTCCCGGTTGGATCCATAGAGCCGACTTGCATTTCATTTTTACTTTGTTTTTATTTTATCTTCATCTTCCGCTGCATTGGATTTTGTTGAGATGTTATCTTGATTTTGAGTACTTTATCGGCGGGTTGCCGGAATTTGGTATTTGATGATGTATCGGCAGGATGCCGGGTTAACTCATGGCTTGATAGGCCGGTGTGATTTTATTGTTTATGACATCTCGTTTTATTAAGGATTTTGGATAATGTTTGGCATTGGGTTTCGTGTCCCGGGTTTCAGAGGTATTTTGGTAATTTCCATGAGTTTAAGTATTTTATTATAAAATTGGGACACGGGTGTTTCACTAATACTATAAAAAGTTTAGTACGTACTGAAAAGAGAGAATAAATGGTAAAGAAACTGTATCACAAACAAATATAAACCTGTATTTATATTAGTTCTCTACCAGTTAAAAAAATACAATAAAAACCTGATAAAGAATTTAAAAAGATAACAAAAATCTCATTAGCTTTAGAGATGAGGGTCTAATTCTTTACAGATACTTACAAAATAGTATTTTAGATAACAACATATTTTAGTTGAATCAAATTTTAAGATAAAATTTTACCCAATTGCTTTATTAACAAAAGAAAAATTAAATGGAAAATCCAACCGAATAGAAAACTCATTCTGATTTTTTTGGTTAATCAAATTTAAGCTAATGAGTTTTAATATTAATAGAATTCTTATTAATATAGTAAAAAAATGCGTGATTGGTTGAATAAATTCCAAAGAGAAAAAAATGCGTGATTGGTTGAATCTGACTCTTTCAATGCTATTCCAGTATAATTCCATAAAGGAAAAAAAAACCCAATCTAATTTTCTTCACCTTAGAATAATTTGGGTGTGACTGAAAAACTTTTTAAAAGAGTCCAATAAGATCAATAATTTGGGTGTGAATTTATTTCTCTTTGGAATAATTTGATGGGATTCATCAATTAAAAAAAAAGAGTTTTAGTTCGATGATCTCTGCTAAAAATTTTATTCCAATCTGTAAAAAAAAAACTAAAAGATAACATCATAAATTACTAAGAGAATGGTATTTAAGTTGGATTATCTCTGCGTGTGAATTCTTTTTAATAGAGTCTATTATCAGATTCAACAATTAAAAAAAAGAAAAATTTTAATTTGATTGTGTGATGTGTCAAAACCTGGTGAGGAAACAATCTCCACATGACAATAAAACAAGACCTAAAAAATCTGATGTGTCAAAACGTGGCGAGGGATACAACTTTAAATATATATAATAAATTCTTCCGCGCTTTGTTTTGATGATGATGATCTAAGTAGCAAATCTGGGTAACAATGGGTATCGTCGGGGAGGGAGGGATTTACGTGATGATTGGTAAGTAATATTATTATTTCTTCTCCTGGACTGTATTTTTCCATTCTAGATTTCTTTCCACGTTCTTCATATAAAATTTGGCAAAATCTATTTCTTCCTTTGGTGGCTAGATGTTAATTAGATGCACTGATCTTGTTGTTAGATATAAAATCTTACAGTCTAAAAAGAAGAAGTGAAATGCGAAATGTGAATTTTATCGCCGAAGGCTATAGAAAACTCGATGGATCTGACATTTGGGCCAAATAACTTATTCCGATGATAAAGCATGCAAAGGACAAAAACTTTCCAAACCAAGAGACTTCCTTTTCCATACCAAGTCTAAACACTTCTACCAGCAGGTGTCTTCCTAATATAATCCTGATATGATAGGCCCAAAGCCTATTAACTCGTCCAATTATTTGTAAAGTCTAGAATTGTGGAGATCCTATATCGTGTGAGGACGAGGCTCGAAGACTAGGCCCGTAGCCCGGTGCTCGAGAAGTTATTATATGATTTCATAAGACAAGGGGACACTTTGACAAGAAGAAAAATAAGACATCGGGATACACTTTTTTTCTAGCTCAGTAACAAAATTCTCTTTTGGTATAAAAAGAAATAAGTTACACTATTGTTACTTTATAATCTATTGGAGATAACAACCCGTTTGGAATTGAATCCAATTGTTTGGTACGGGTTGATTTGATAATTCATTTCAAATTTGATTTATACCAATCAGGGACTGAATTCAATTCCTCCTTTTAAAAAACCATGGGGGGGTGTAAATGTTACAGGAGTTGTTAAAAAGAAAACAACTCATATCGGGTCGGGATGATTTGAGTCCGAAATGGGTTCGAAATCCATCAGAGAATAACGCAACAAATAAAGAGGGCAACTTTGGATCACAATGTTCCCAAACTCACGTGACTATGTGGGCTTGGAGGTATTATCCTTTTTTGTTGGTGAATCAGGATCGTATGACTTCATTAGCAGCTCAAACCCTGCATATAGACGAATAAAATATTACTATACAACTGGCTCAACAGCTTTGAAATTTTAATTATTTGGTAACTAAAGACGTGAGAATAAAAGATGAGAGAAATTTACGTGAGCTTCACCAAAGTGCATCGAGCAAAAGTGATATGGATACACCATGCCAATATTTCTTCTTTTTTTAAAAAAAAAAAGAAAAATGTACTCCAACTATATGGAACATATGACCAGCCAAGGAAAAGGTAAGAAAAGGACTAATTATATTTTTCATCCCTAGTTTTTTAATGACACATCAGCCCATGTGCCCACATTGTGCCCATTAAAACCTCCCAACCGGAGAAATAAAACTCTGCAATATGGATGTTTAAAAAAAAAAAACATTTTCTATAGCTCATACATTGATGTGACATTAAAGAAATTAACATGTTAACATTTTTTGTGCAAAAAAATTGAAGAAAAATGAAAAATATCTCCGAAATTTAACACATGGATGGAAAATGTGACTTTCGAGAGATGAACAATGTTCTACATGAAAAAGGATGAAAAATGTGAAGAAAATAAAAGATCAGGGTGTCAATCTCAAATATAAGAAGGCTGCAGTAGATTTGTGGATAATTAATTACCATCCTAACTAGCATAATGCACTATGTAATATTTTTTTATCAAGTATTATAAACTATATTAACTATTAAGGTAGTTTTTTTTTTTTTTGTAACTGGCATGTGTAACTAAAAACCCACTCGCACGACCAAAAAAAGTGTAAGTTTTGCATCCAATTTACAAAAAGTTTTGCACAAAATTTAGCAGTATCCAACTTAATTATATACTAATAAAAATATCTTAGAAAACATAAATATATATTATGATTGTACTGAAAATATCAAACAAATCTTTTAATTCTTACCATGACATTTGAGATCAGACATTGCATTTCGAGCATGGGGGAAGTCGGACTGCAAAGTTAAGAGAACATTAATTCTTACATAAATTATTAATTTGGAGTCAGTCATATAAGTCCCAAACAATTGCATTCCAAAATAACTGTTGCACTCTAGTAGTTAAATCTTCAAAAGTTTAAAAATTGCATTTTCCAGATTTTTAAAACTTCTAAAACATAAAGTTCGCCTGCAGGAACATAAAAAGTGTTAGAAATGCCCCTAAAATCTTATCATGTATTAGAGAATAGTTATTTGAAGAATAAATAAACAAATGCGCAGATCTATCTACCGCAGATTTTTTGCAACAAAATATAGAAATACAATTTTATCAGAAACTTACAGCTTCATCATACGCCTTCTTCAGACGTCGACATTCCTCTCGTGGGTAAGAAACTTCCGGCCGAGTATCAGCAATGACTTTCGATAGGTTCTTCAACTCCCACCGGTAGTCTGAAAACAAACACACATTTTAATTCTCTTTATATAAAAAAATCCTCCTAAGGTAAAAAGCAAGCAAAAATGCACACTTTCTCGCCTCAACAATACTCTTGTACGAGGCTTGAGCACTACCCTACTCGATAAATTATCTTGAATAATGCCTATGTCTTGGCCCTTGAATAAATTCTCTATCTCATTTAAAAAAAAAGATATAAATCATGCATGTTTTCACAATATGTATGGTATAATTAAATCTGAATCAATAGGAAGTTGTCACCTATATATCCATTCCAATTAAAAAAACGTGTGGTTCAAGATTTAATTAGAAGGCAAACAAGAGCAATATTCTTTTTAACATTGCTTTTTATATATAATACTGCTAATTAATTAAGAAAAGCAAGATGACAATTTATAAATACCATTACACCCCAACTCAGCCAGCCCTTCAAGCGTGCGGCTAAAACGGTCAGGCTTATCATTCCTCAGGCACTGCACACCACCACATATGGAGCAAAATCATATGGTATATAATTATGAATCCAAACAAATAACAAGCATATACATATAAATAATATATATATCCATACAAATAGTAGCGTACCAGACCAAAATTAGATACTCACTTCCTCATGCAATTCTATGATACGCCGGCAATTATGCCTATTACCGTTTAGAATAAAGGTGAGTTTAGCGAACAATGCAATCCCAATGCTCGCAAAAAACCAATCTGCCCCCGCCATGGTGCAAAGTCCAAATTGCAGAAGTTACTGCATTGCATGGAGTTTTACAATCAGAAAAAAAGGATATATCAGATATATAAGTGATCCAATACAACCCTAATTTGTCAGATAGGAGTTCAATTCTAAAACCACCAAAGATTTTGATTTTTTTTTATTGCTGGAAACAAACATGGGATCCATTAAGATGAAAAGTTGATTTGATTCTAAAAAAAACAAACATGGAATCACAGGTTAAAAATCATACCAACCTCTTTCCAAGAAATCTTTGATCTTGATCGATAAAGAAAGGGTTCTCACTAATAGAGGTAATAACTTGCAGCTAGAATATTTGTTGTTTTGCAGAAAATATTGATATAATATAAGTTGATTTCCGAACCGCTGATTTTGATACTAGAAATTAATGATTAGAATATATATATTTTTTTCCTTTTGGTGTCATCAGATCACTCGCGAAAACAGGAAAAACTCATACGAGAATGTAGCAGAACAAGAGATGCCTCCCGCAAACTTGGGAAGTGAGCAGTCTTAAGGAGGAATAAAAATCAAAAGAGTAAAAAGAGATTTTATTAAAGAAGAAAAGAGAGAAGGAGAGAGAAGGAGAGAGAGAGAGAGAATGGCATGCACCTTGTCCAATTAAGTGACCCACGAACTGAAACGATTTTTTTTTTTTGAGGGAAACGAACTGAAACGATTTTAATAAGCACACAACTCCAAAAGTTTATATATATATAAGAATTCTAGGCTTGGTCAACAAGTTAGAAAAAAAAGCTAAAACAACTTGACTTGAACTTAAATAAGAAAAATAAGAAAAATAACATAAAAAATAAATAGGACAATGACGGGGGTCGCTGTATCTTTTTAATTAACCCGATAAACTCTCGTTAATTAGCGTTAAAAAAACGCTAATCCTCACACTCAGAGGTACTTTCAGCTCGCGGCGGCCGGGAGGTGGATTAACTGATTTTAATTTCTGAGGATTTTGATAATCTGGATATAGAAGTTTGATTACCTGGTTCTTTTATTTATGTACCAATTTCATCACCATAGACTCCACTTGCACAGTACAGTTTATTAACTACATATATTAGTCCAAAATATCAGTTTATTTCTCCAAGGAAGAAGACCCCAAAAAAAAACATAACAACAAAAATTGGAATCAAAAACAGAAAAAAAAAAAGAGGCCCTGGCTACAGGTTACAGCTATCTAGCTGGGTTAAAATGAAATGATCAATATATTGTTATATACGTACCTGGATTTCTCTGCAGCGAAATCCCCAGCAGTTCTGGTAGTTTGTAAACCTTATGCACTCGTACAATTATTAATTCCACAAAGTGTTTATTGCTGATAATTAAGCTATAATCTGGCTAGTAGTGTTCTCATTTTTGTTTGGAAGTTATCGAAGGGACATTCAATATCAGTATCTATTAATAAAATCGGTTAAAAACGTCGATGGTTTTTCTTTTCTTTCTTTCTCTCAGAGAAAAACCCTAGATCTACATATTGAGGCTGCCGCCGACGACTCTCTTTCCGACGGTAACCCCGCCCCCATTAGCTTTTTATTATGGAAGCCAAAAGTCATTGAGGAAGATTCGACTTCAAGAATAATTCTTTGTCTACTATAGAAATTCGCCAACAAAGAGATATTTCTCCCCACACTCCACAGGTATGCATCGCCTTCACCTGTTGGCTTGGTGATTGCACGGATGATACAGGTGATGACGCCCGCGAGAGTAGAGTGCTGTTGTAAATCCTCTTTTGAAGGAAATAGATCCCGTTGTGTATTTCTTTGTAGTAGGTTGGGAAGAATTCTTAGGTTAAATTTTTCTCATATTTTTATTTTATTTTTTTTTTATACTTGTGAGTATCCCAACTCCACAAGCCAAACTAATCTCACCCGTGGCTCGACCATCCATCTCACTTACCGGGCATTTAGCCTAGGACCATGAGCAGCACGGTTCAACATCTTCCTCAAAGTGTGCACCACTACCAACAGTGTATTTTCCACACCTCACGTTTCTGTCAGATCGAACCCGGGTCATGAGTTAAGGGGCCACAGCATGCTGAAGACCACTGCGCCAACACCTCGTTGGTCCATGTTTTTGTTCTAGATATTCAATTATGTATCCTTAGATGTTTTGATTTGTTTATATGAATCAAGAATGCTCCCCTATCAGAAAAAAATCAGTATCTATTAATTTATACTTCCGCGCTTTGTTTTGATGATGATCTAATGATGGGTATCAATCGGGGAGGGAGGGATTTAGGTGATGAGTCTAGTAATAGTATTTCTTCTCCGTTTCTGGACTGTATTTTTCCATTCTAGATAGATTTCTTTCCACGTTCTTCATATAAAATTTAGAAAAATCTATTTCTTTCCATTTTTGTTGGCTAGATCTTAATTAGATGCACCGATCTTGTTGTTAGATATACAATCTTATCTTGCATTCAAATTTTATTTATACCAATCAGGAATCGGATTAGGGGTGTAAATTTTACAAGAGTTTGGCATAAAAAAAATGTTACAAGAGTTATTAAAAACAAGATAACTCATATCCGGATGATTTGAATCCGAAATGAGTTCCAAATCCATCAGAGAATAATGCAACAAAAAGGGAAATTTGGAATCACAGTGTTCCCAACTCACGTGACTATGTGGGAATGGGGGTATTATCTTTTTTTTTTTGCTGGTGAACGGGGGTATCATCTTTTTTTGAATGGGGGTATCATCTAGGTACAACTTCCTTAGCAGCTCAAACCCTGCATATAGACGAATAAAATATTACTATATATAACTGAATCAACAGCTTTGAAATTTTGATTATTTTGGGTTTTCTAACTAAAAAGAGAAAAATGCAAAACAAAAAATCATATATCTTTTTATTTTATATATTTTTGTCATAACCAAGATCATCAACATAAGACAAAAATAATGTCTTATAAGAACATGTAAAATGATGGGCAGAAAATTATTACAAGTACGACAATCCAAGACATTGTAAGAAAAACACATCACCGTTTTCTGTGTAAAAAAAAAATGAAAGAAAAAATGAAATATATTTCCAAAATTTAACATATAGATGAAAAATATGAATTTTGTGACCAAGGATAAAAAAATGTCTTATAAGAAAAACACATGGATGAAAAAATGTGAAGAAAATCAAGGGATCAGGGTGTCAACCTCAAATATAAAAAGGTTGCAGTAAATTTCTGGATAATTAATTATCATCCTAACTAGCATATCATGTATTAATTATAAACTATATTAAGGTAGTTTTTTTTTTAACTGGCATGTGTAACTAAAAAACCCAACTCGCACGACGAAAAAAAGTGTAATTTGGGATTCAATTTACAAAAAGTTTTGCACAAAATATAGTAGTATCCAAATCATATACTAATAAAAATATCTTAGAAAATATAAATATAAATTATGTTTGTACTGAAAATGTCAAAAAAAAAAAATCAATTCTTACCATGACATTTGAGATCAGACATTTCAGCAACAAAAGCATTTCGACCATTGGGGAGATCGGACTGCAAAGTGTAAGAGAACATTAATTATAAAAATTATGAACTTTATCAAAATCGAGATGGTAGGAATCAGTCATAAGTCGCAAACAATTGCAATTGAAAATAACTGTTGCACTCTATTAGTTAAATCTTCAAAAGCATAAATTTGCGTTTTTCAGATTTTCAAAACTTCTAAAATATAAAGTTCGCCTGCAGGAACACAAAAAAGTGTTTAGAAATGCCCCCTAAGATCTTATCCTGTATTAGCGAATAGTTATTTGAAGAATAAATAAACAAATGCAGAGTTATCTACCACAGAATTTTAGAAACAATAATTATAGAAATAGTAAAAATTTTCAGAAACTTAATTACAGACTTATCATACTTCATCGCCAGAACCCCACATTGCTTTCGTGGGTAAGACACTTCCGGCCGAGTATCAGCACAGACTTTCGGTAGGCTCATCAACTCCGTCTCGAACTCTGAAAACAAACAGACATTAATTCTCTTTATAAAAAAAAATCCTCCTAAGATAAAAAGTAAGCAAAAATGCACACTTTCTCGCCTCAACAATACTCTGTACAAGGCTTGAGCACTACTCTACTCGATAAATTATCTTGAACAATGCCTATGTCTTGGTCCGTCCTTGAATAAATTCATTTTTAAAAAACAAAAAGAAGATATAAATCATGCATGTTTTCACAATATGCCATATATGTTAGTTGTCACCCAATCCAATAAAAAAAGATGTGGTTCAAGCTTAATTAGAAGGCAAAGAAGAGCAATCTTTTAGCATCAAAGAAAAGAAGAGCAATCTTTTTAACAATTCTTTTTTTCTAATACTACTATTGAGCTGGCAAGGAACGGGGTGCAAATTAGCACGTTTCTGGGTATAAGGCTTTCTTTTGTGAGTTGTGTATGAGCTGTATTACTGGACTTTGGTTTTGTGGTGCTAGTCAATTCTAAAACCACCAAAGACTTTTATTTTTTTTTTTGTTTTTTGCTGGAAACAAAAATGGAATCACAGGTTAAAAACTATACCAACCTCTTTCCAAGAAGTCTTTGATATTGATCGATACAAAATGTTTTAATAATCAAGCAGCTAGAATATGTGCTATTTTGCGGAAAATTTTAATATAATATAAGTTGATTTCTGATCAACTGATTTTGAAACTAAAAATTAATGATAGAACATGTAATTTTTTTTTCCTTTTGGTGTCATCAATGAAACGCCCCGACCCGCATTTACCGTTATACACAGTAAACACGTGGGACTACATACTATCACAGTATCCAAAGTGGTAAATATCATAACCAACAACAATAAAACAATAACAGTACATCATACATCAACAGTACTTGTCCCGGCACGGAGACATTATTATAACAAGCATCAGAAATGAGTAGTAAGATGCAAGCAGCGGAAGTCTTATTACAATACAACAATAAGCAACAATAGCGATGCATCGCAGGATGGATCCGGGACTGGCAGAGGGTGCGCCACAGCTTGCCTCGAACGTATCTGAGTTAAGCAAAATCAAACTACGCGACTAGGTCACGCAGGCGAGGGGTGAGTCCGAAGTGCTCACCGGGTAAAATCCATAAGCAGATATACATATACAAACAACCGTAAATAATCCAAGTCACACCAACAATAATAAATTTAAGTTCACACGAACCCTAAATAACACCTTCTGTGATCCTAGACACGCTATACCAATTTTATTATCAGGGCCCCTATCACTAGTCAAATGGTGGCCGCCGCCTGGTAGTCAAGCTAGCTAGCCCGTGGACCCCGCCCTGGTACCTCCACGTAAAACTGGCACAGACAGGGAGCAGACCCCAAGCACACTCCCCCAGCGCCTAAAATAAAAATAATTGGTACAGACAGGGAGCAGACCCCAAGCACACTCTCCCCCAGCACCATAAAAATAAGACTACCATCTGGCTATTCCAACATTTAACTGTGATTTACTAGATGTCTAAGTGTATCCAGTTTTTATTATTTTTAGTTGTTTAATTTCTATTATCCTTCATTCTCTCGTTAACCTGAGCAGGCCCACAGCCTCTCTGCTCGTCTGGATAATACAAGTTTATCCAACTAGTACCCTCGGTACTCTACTATCACAATTTCCACAGCCATCGACAATAGATATAACCTACTATTACCACATATCTATTAATACCAATAAAATCAACAGTAGCATCAATTCAACAACATTAACGGCAACAAATTCCAATTAAATTCATCTCACAACAACCATTCACAGCCACAAAGAATTATTCAAACATATAACACAGATAAATAACAAACAACAACTTGGTACTACGGGCAGTATATAAATATTTACTTATCCTCACCTTAGTCGATAAATTCCTCGAGAGTCTCCCCCACAGGTTCCAAGCCCACGTTCGCGTCCTCTTCACCTAGAAGTATTAACATATGATCATATAAGTGTACAACAAAATGATATGAATGTGTTTGTCTAATATGGTACGTTAAACCATGATATGTATACTATATTATGGAATATTATTTCAGGATATTCTTCATGGTTAGCGTATAATTGTCGTTCCTGTTTCGTATATATAAGTATATATAAATGTGTATATATATACATATATATATTTCCTAGGTAACTAATTATAATAATTTGAAGTTATGTATATATATATCATATGTGTATAACCATACTCAGGCCCAGCTTGTATTTAAGGACTTTGATGCAGGCCCAAGTCACAAGGACCAGGCCATGATGTAAGTCTAAGCTTGAGCCCACTATGCGTCCACATCCACACAACCCATCAACTCATCTACTACTCACCAGGTTCTTCTCTCCCGCCAGTTCTGCAACGAAGTGAGGAGGAGACGGGAGTGTCACTGCACGGCGACGGGCGACGGCGCGCGGCTGCAGGTGTAGTGAGGGATGACCACTGAAAGCTGAGGCGTGACCCGTTTGTCACTGCTGTTCGTGCGGCAGTGGAGACTTGCAGCGGTGGCCGGTGGGTTGTTCGCTGGTGGTGGCGTATCGCGACGGGAACACGTGCGGCGGCGTGAGAGAGGTCGGCGTCGTGGTTGTTTGCAGGCGGCGACGAGCGAGGGTGCAAGGGCGGCGAGGAGAAGAGGCGGCGCGGCACTGCTCGGCGTCGTCGTCGGTGGCAGGGCTGAGCGAGGCGGTGCAGTAAGGAGGAGAGGAACTGGAGCGACGGTCGACCTTGCTGGTGCAGGCACGGTGGTAGTTCGGCTGCAGTTGGTGCGTGCTGCAGTGGGTGGTGGTCCGGTCCGGTGGTGACGCGAGGGAAGAAGAAGGAGATGATGATGCTGCGTACTTTTGTTTTCTTTTTTTTTTATAAATAAAAGGGAAGACTTGTACGGAGAAAGAAGGGAATGGGTAGCTACTGGGTATAGACTGTTGAGGATGAGTAAGCTGTGTGTGTGAAGTTGGAAGCTACAGTGGGTGCTGGTGTTTATGGTTTGGAAAAAAAACTATAGCTTATAATCAGGAAGAAGAAGAAGAAACACGTGAGGAAGGCTGAGGAAAAAGGAAGAGTGTCTACCACATTTCTTCAACTGGGTGAAATCATGAGGGAGCATGCACCATTGAGCTGGAAAGAAACTAAGCCAGCAAAAGTTTTTTTTTTTTTTATATTATGATTATTATCATTATCATTATTATTGTTATTATTATTTATTTCTATTATTCTTTTATTATTTTTTTGTTATTATTATTATTATTATTAAATATTCTTATAGCAAAAGACTTATTTGCCCTTTCTAGTTTTTCTTGGTAGTAATACTAACCTAGGGGTATAATCGTCTTTTTACGGTCTACCCACTCCGGAAAATTCCGTAAAATATCTGAAGTATGGTTCGAGACTCGGAATCGGAATCTGATGCTCGGTTTACCATAAAATACTTCCCAAGATTATTTTTACATGGTAAATTACTGTACCAAGCATTTTATAGTCCGGTAAAAATATAAATTTTTACCGGGCTGGTACAGTCTACCCCCCTTAAAAGAATTTCGTCCCCGAAATTCACTCTGATCCGGTGAAGAGATGCGGATGCTGGGATCGCATGTGCTCCTCGACTTCCCATGTTGACTCGTTAGCGGAATGCTTACTCCACTTGACCTTTACCATGGAAATGGTGCGGTTCTGCAGTTGCCGTTCTTCCCGAGCAAGAATCCGTTCCGGTACTTCTGTGTAGGTAAGATCTTCTGCCACTTCAACATCCACTGGGGCCACAATATGACTAGGGTCTGATCTGTACCTCCTCAGCATAGAGACGTGAAACACATCATGTATGCGTGAGAGCTCTTCAGGTAATGACAACCTGTAAGCTAGTGGTCCAATCCTCTCAACAATCTCATATGGCCCAATATACCTTGGACTCAGTTTTCCTCTTCTGCTGAACCTGATCACTCCTTTCCAGGGTGCAACTCTGAGAAAAACTTTCTCACCAACATTATACTCCATCTCACGTCGGTGTTTGTCGGCATAGCTCTTCTGTNCATCTCACGTCGGTGTTTGTCGGCATAGCTCTTCTGTCGGTCCTGAGCAGCTCTCATACACTGTTTCACTGTCTGGATCTTGTCCACTGTCTGTTGGACTAACTCCGGTCCAACGATCAATCTCATACCTTCTTCGTCCCAACATACCGGACTTCTACACTTCCTCCCATAGAGAGCCTCAAAAGGTGGCATACCAATGTTGGAATGGTAGCTGTTGTTATATGCAAACTCTGCTAAGGGTGGATACTTATCCCAACTCCCACTGAAGTTGAGTGCACAAGCCCTAAGCATATCCTCCAATGTCTGTATGGTCCTTTCGGACTGTCCGTCTGTCTGAGGATGAAAAGCAGTGCTGAAACTCAACTTGGTTCCCAAAGCAGCTTGTAAGCTCTTCCAGAATCGTGAGGTGAATCTGGGATCTCTGTCTGAGACTATGAACTTTGGAATCCCGTGTAACCTCACAATCTCAGCAACATACTTACTCGCCAAAGTGTCCATGGTATCAGTTTGGCGAATAGGGAGGAAATGAGCCGATTTTGTTAATCGGTCTACGATGACCCAAATAGCGTCATGTTGCCTCCGAGTCATTGGTAAACCAATCACAAAATCCATAGTGATCATCTCCCACTTCCACTCCGGTATTGTCAACGATTTCATCTTGCCTGCTGGAGCCTGATGTTCAGCCTTCACCTGCTGGCAAGTAATGCATCTTGCGACATACTCGGCTACATCCTTCTTCATACGAGGCCACCAGAAATGACTCCTCAGGTTCTGATACATCTTGGTGCTTCCAGGATGCATCGCATACGGTGTCATATGACCTTCCTCCAGGATCTGACTACGCAGATTACTGACATTGGGTACACATACCCGTTTCCCAATCATCAATGCTCCATCATCAGCTATACGAAACTTGTCTTCTTTTCCACTCCTCACTCCTTCCTTTAACTTGACCAGGTCGGGATCTCCATCTTGTAACTCCACTATCCATCCTCTTAAGTTAGACTTGACACTCATGTGTGCCAGCAAAGCCCCTGTATCATCCACTGTCAAGTCAACTCCCAACTTCCTTAACTCGATAAGTGAAAACATTGAGTAACTAGTGGAGGCATCATCTGATTGTCTTCGGCTCAAAGCATCAGCTACCACATTAGCCTTTCCTGGGTGATACTCGATAGTACAGTCATAATCATTAAGCAACTCAACCCAGCGTCTTTGTCGCAGGTTAAGCTCCTTCTGAGTCATGATGTACTTGAGGCTTTTGTGGTCGGTGAAGATTCGACACTTTTCTCCAAACAAGTAGTGTCTCCAGATCTTTAGTGCCAAAATCACAACTGCCATCTCAAGATCATGAGTCGGGTAGTTCTTCTCATGAGTCCTTAGCTGTCTGGAGGCATAGACGATCACTCGTCCTTCTTGCATCAACACAGCTCCTAAGCCAAGACCTGATGCGTCACCAAACATCACGTACTCAACTCCTGGCTTCGGTACTGTTAGCACTGGTGCCGTGGTCAGCTTCTTCTTAAGCTCCTCAAAACTCCGCTGGCACTCCGGGCTCCAAACAAAAGCTTGTTCTTTCCTCAATATCTTAGTCATGGGACTGGCTAATAAGGAAAAACCTTCTATGAACCTCCGATAATATCCTGCAAGGCCAAGAAAACTCCTGACTTCGGTCACATTTTTAGGAGGCTCCCACTCCAACACAGCCTTAACCTTGGCAGGATCAACCTTTATTCCATCTCCGCCTACTACATGTCCGAGGAAGGAGACTTCTCCAAGCCAAAATTCGCACTTGTTGAATTTGGCATACAACTACTTTTCCTTTAACCTTTGAAGCACTATCCTCAAATGCTCTTCATGCTCTTCCTTGCTCTTGGAATAGATGAGGATATCGTCGATGAAGACCACAAAAAACTTATCCAGGAACTCATTCAGCACTAGGTGCATCAAGCACATAAATACTGCCGGTGCATTGGTCAAACCGAAGGGTACCACAGTGAATTCGAAGTGGCCATACTGTGTGCGGAAAGCTGTCTTTGGTATGTCCTTCTCCGAAATCTTGATCTGGTGATAGCCCGATCGGAGATCGATCTTTGAAAACACCGTTGCTCCTTGAAGCTGATCAAAAAGATCATCAATCCTTGGTAACGGGTACTTATTCTTGATTGTCACCTTGTTGATCTGGCGGTAGTCTACACACATACGCAGACTACCATCCTTCTTCTTCACGAACAAGACTGGTGCACCCCATGGTGAGGTACTAGGTCTGATGAAACCTTTCTTCAGTAGTTCATCTAGCTGCTTCTTCAGCTCCTGAAGCTCTGTCAGTGCCATCCTGTACGGTTCCATCGAAATGGGTGTAACTCCAGGTATAAGCTCGATGGTGTACTCAACCTTTCTGTCGGGTGGCAAACCAGGTAGATCATCTGGAAAGACATCATCAAACTCCCTCACAACTGGTACATCCTCCGGGGTAGGATCTTGTTTTTCTTCACCTGAAATGTAAGTCAGCAAGGCATCTGGTCCATGTTGCTTCTTTCCATAGCCCTGGGTAGCAGAGATACTACATGTGGTTGCAGTTCTCCCCACTGCGGACATAACAATCGACCGGCCTTCGACGGATGTCAACCTCACTTGCTTAGCTCGGCAATCCACCAAAGCTTGATACTTCGACAACTAATCCATGCTTAGAATTATATCAAATCCTCCCATGTTCATGACAATGAGTCGAGCAGGAAAGGTCTCGTCCCCGAACTCTAACGGCACATCCTTACAAACTCTATCTAATCTCACTATGATGCCTGCGGGTAATCTAACCCTCATCGGTTTTTCTAGAAATACATCTTCACAGTTATGTTGCATGGCATAGGTTTGAGCAATAAATGAATGTGTAGCTCCAGGATCGATCAATGTGAAAGCAACTCTACCATAAATTGTAAAGATACCTGCTATGACTTGGGCAGCATCAGGGTCCTCCTCTGCAGTGATAACGAAAGCTCTAGGAACTGCTGTGCTTTGGTTGGCTCCAGATTGGGTCCTTGCGGAAGGATTCCCACGACCACGACCCTGTCCTTGCCCTTGTGCTCTAGATCCACCTGGCACACTAGCCACAGAGGCCTGAACTGTTGGTGCCGGTGCAGAGTTACTGGCTCTCCCAAGCTTCGGGCATGCATAACGGTAATGTCCCAGCTCGTTGCACTCAAAGCATCTGACTGATGATATGGGACGGAAGCGGTTATCTCCAGAACTAGTTACTCCAGATCCACTCCATCCTCCAACCAAAGCTCCGCAGTTGTTAGTCCAACCACGTCCATAGGTCATCTGCTGATACTGTCCACGTCCAGCTGCAGGTGCACTAGCGGTAGATACATATGGCTTCTTGTTCTGACTCGGTGGAACCTGCGGTGCATTCCTCTTCCGGCGATATTCCTGTTGGTCACGCCATGTAACTTCAGCCTTCTGAGCATCCCTTACCATGTCCTGATATCCAGCATAATCCTTGCATCCCATGATAGCTCGATGTCAGGATGTAGACCTCTCCAGAAACGTTGGCATCTGGCTTTGGTAGTTGCTACCAGATCTCCAACATACAAGGACAAACGATCAAACTTCTTCTCATACTCTGTCACGGTCATATCATCTTGGTGCAATTCCAGGAATTCGCGCTGCATGCGTTCCTGAAATTCTTCAGTGATGAACTTGTCCCTGAACATGGCCGTGAACTCAGCCCATGGCATCACCACTGGTTTCGGCAAGTCTCTTGTGGTAGATTCCCACCATGTTGCTGCTTCTTCACGAAAAAGAGAAGCGGCATAGTTCGCCCACTGGTCAGTTGTGCACCTGATCTTAAGCATAACCCTGACGATCTGACGTAACCACTCGTCTGCCTCACGAGGGTCAGTCGCTCCTGAAAAAGGCTCACCCCTAAGCTCAGATAGCTTGGTAAAAACAGGGTCTTCGACTGGTCCCCCGGCTATCTGCCGATGAAGGATCTGGGTCATCATGTGCATCATCTGCAAGGACATCTGGTATGGCATACCCGGTACCCCATCGTAGACATATGGTTCTTCTTCGTACACATTCGGTTGACCGATCGACACTTGGTCTTCTTCCAAGTGCTGTTGGGCGGCATGCTGCTGTCCCTCAGCCGGATCCATCTCGTCCTACCTAAATGAAGATGTATGCATGAGTATTTTCTTTATAATATGTGGAGCAGGATATGCACAAACAATCAAACAACAACCAAGGACCTACAGCCCGCTCCGCTACCAAAATGAAACGCCCCGACCCGCATTTACCGTTATACACAGTAAACACGTGGGAGTCTTATTACAATACAATAATAAGCAACAATAGCGATGCATCGCAGGATGGATCCGGGACTGGCAGATGGTGCGCCACAGCTTGCCTCGAACGTACCTGAGTTAAGCAAAATCAAACTACGCGACCAGTTCACGCAGGCGAGGGGTGAGTCCGAAGTGCTCACCGGGTAAAATCCATAAGCAGATATACATATACAAACAACCGTAAATAATCCAAGTCACACCAATAATAATAAATTTAAGTTCACACGAACCCTAAATAACACCTTCTGTGATCCTAGACACGCTATACCAATTTTATTATCAGGGCCCCTATCACTAGTCAAATGGTGGCCGCCGCCTGGTAGTCAAGCTAGCTAGCCCGTGGACCCCGCCCTGGTACCTCCACGTAAAACTGGCACAGACAGGGAGCAGACCCCAAGCACACTCTCCCCCAGCGCCTAAAATAAAAATAATTGGTACAGACAGGGAGCAGACCCCAAGCACACTCTCCCCCAGCACCATAAAAATAAGACTACCATCTGGCTATTCCAACATTTAACTGTGATTTACTAGATGTCTAAGTGTATCCAGTTTTTATTATTTTTAGTTGTTTAATTTCTATTATCCTTCATTCTCTCGTTAACCTGAGCAGGCCCACAGCCTCTCTGCTCGTCTGGATAATACAAGTTTATCCAACTAGTACCCTCGGTACTCTACTATCACAATTTCCACAGCCATCAACAATAGATATAACCTACTATTACCACATATCTATTAATACCAATAAAATCAACAGTAGCATCAATTCAACAACATTAACGGCAACAAATTCCAATTAAATTCTTCTCACAACAACCATTCACAGCCACAAAGAATTATTCAAACATATAACACAGATAAATAACAAACAACAACTTGGTACTACGGGCAGTATATAAATATTTACTTATCCTCACCTTAGTCGATAAATTCCTCGAGAGTCTCCCCCACAGGTTCCAAGCCCACGTTCGCGTCCTCTTCACCTAGAAGTATTAACATATGATCATATAAGTGTACAACAAAATGATATGAATGTGTTTGTCTAATATGGTACCGTTAAACCATGACTAATATTATTCTTCATGGTTAGCGTATAATTGTCGTTCCTGTTTCGTGTATATAAGTATATATAAATGTGTATATATATACATATATATATTTCCTAGGTAACTAATTATAATAATTTGAAGTTATGTATATATATATCATATGTGTATAACCATACTCAGGCCCAGCTTGTATTTAAGGACTTTGATGCAGGCCCAAGTCACAAGGACCAGGCCATGATGCAAGTCTAAGCTTGAGCCCACTATGCGTCCACATCCACACAACCCATCAGCTCATCTACTACTCACCAGGTTCTTCTCTCCCGCCGGTTCTGCAATGAAGTGAGGAGGAGACGGGAGTGTCACTGCACGGCGACGGGCGACGGCGCGCGGCTGCAGGTGTAGTGAGGGATGACCACTGAAAGCTGAGGCGTGACCCGTTTGTCACTGCAGTTCGTGCGGCAGTGGAGACTTGCAGCGGTGGTCGGTGGGTTGTTCGCTGGTGGTGGCGTATCGCGACGGGAACACGTGCGGCGGCGTGAGAGAGGTCGGCGTCGTGGTTGCTTGCAGGCGGCGACGAGCGAGGGTGCAAGGGCGGCGCGACACTGCTCGGCGTCGTCGTCGGTGGCAGGGCTGAGCGAGGCGGTGCAGTAAGGTGGAGAGGAACTGGAGCGACGGTCGACCTTGCTGGTGCAGGCACGATGGTAGTTCGGCTGCAGTTGGTGCGTGCTGCAGTGGGTGGTGGTCCGGTCCGATGGTGACGCGAGGGAAGAAGAAGGAGATGATGATGCTGCGTACTTTTGTTTTCTTTTTTTTTATAAATAAAAGGGAAGACTTGTACGGAGAAAGAAGGGAATGGGTAGCTACTGGGTATAGATTGTTGAGGATGAGTAAGCTGTGTGTGTGAAGTTGGAAGCTACAGTGGGTGCTGATGTTTATGGTTTGGAAAAAAAACTATAGCTTATAATCAGGAAGAAGAAGAAGAAACACGTGAGGAAGGCTGAGGAAAAAGGAAGAGTGTCTGCCACATTTCTTCAACCGGGTGAAATCATGAGGGAGCATGCACCATTGAGCTGGAAAGAAACTAAGCCAGCAAAAGTTTTTTTTTATATATATTATGATTATTATCATTATCATTATTATCATTATTATTATTATTTATTTCTATTATTATTTTATTATTTTTTTGTTATTATTATTATTATTATTATTAAATATTCTTATAGCAAAAGACTTATTTGCCCTTTCTAGTTTTTCTTGGTAGTAATACTAACCTAGGGGTATAATCCTCTTTTTACGGTCTACCCACTCCGGAAAATTCCGTAAAATATCTGAAGTATGGTTCGAGACTCGGAATCAGAATCTGATGCTCGGTCTACCATAAAATACTTCCCAAGATTATTTTTACATGGTAAATTACTGTACCAAGCATTTTATAGTCCGGTAAAAATATAAATTTTTACCCGGACTGTTACAATCAAACTCGCGAAAATAAGTAGAAGAGAACAAAGAAGTATATATTTTTAAAAAAGGAAAAACTCATACGAGAATGTAGCAAAAAAAAAAATCCTCCCGCAAACTTGGGATGAGGCGCCCCGACCCGTATTTACCGTACACAGTAAATACGAGTCGGAACTGTGACGACCCGGCCAATCAAGGCCCAGCATACAGTGTATAAAAGAATGTCCCGGCCCAACGGCCCAAAATAGTAAACATCGTAAATAACAATACCGGCCTATTGGCCCAATAAATATAACAACAGTGCACAGCGGAAGACTTAAACTCACTAACACTGTATGCGACACATGCAAACTATGGATCCAAGCCCGTCCAAGGGAAACGTCACAGCCTGTCTGGAATGCATCAACCTATACAATGAACAACTCATCCTACGGGATGAAAGCCCGCAGGTGAGGGGTGAGTCCGAAGTGCTCACGACAATGGAAAGACAATCAATATGGACACTAAAATTATTCAAAGTCCAAAAATAACAGTCAAACCCAAAGACTCAAATAAAACCAATTTCCAATTTTATCTTTTCGGGCCCCGTCACGGATAAACTAGTGGTCAAACCTGGTTATCAACACATTCCGGGTGCCAGACCAAATCCAGGGATCGACATCCCAAAAATACGAACCCAGGGATAGACATCCCAAAAATATATCACGGGATAGACATCCCAGGCATAGACATGCCAAGCATAGACATGCTTATCAAGTAACCCAAGATTAATTGAACAGTAAATCACGGTAAATAGACTTTTACAGTCCGGTAAAAATCCAAAATTTTTACCCGGGCTGTTACAGACTACCCACCTTAAAAAGAATTTCGTCCCCGAAATTCCGTCTCATCCGTGGGTCCTACCATGATAAGATTCTGGCACACTCTGCCAGGTATCCACCCTCAACATGAGATACCGCTTATATCCTTAAGCGACTTCTCATCCGCTTATAAATACCAAACCTCACAGCTGAGACACTCACTCTCAGCCATGGACTCTCCACTTCGTTCTCGAACGACCTCAGACTCCGAGAACAACAGCTACATCGGCGGCAAAGCCTTCCCGACAAGCTCCGATGATGAACCTCCGAAGAAACGCTTCAAGACCAACATCATCGGCCTGCAGGAGCATATGGTCGTTTCCCCAAAACGACGGAAGAAGCGAGTCCCCAAGAAAGCTGATGACAGAAAAGGCAAGGCGGTCGCTGAGAGCAGCACTCCGCAACAGAAGCTGACGCAACTGAACTTCTCGCTGAAGAAGATCAGCTCGGCGGTGGCGCAAATAGAACTAGCGTGCATGGAGCTCTTCCCTCACATGGAAAATGCCAAAAAGATTGTAAAAGACCTAGAGAAGCAAGTAACTCCATAGAGAGTACTTCTTCTCCTGTTGTAAACCTTTATAAAATAAATAAAATAAATTTCCTTTTAAAATTAAAAATCTCTTGTGTTACCAAGTCTTATGTTAAATGGAAAAGTAAAACATCTCAAAGTAAAACAAAAAAAATGAATAATAAGAATGTAAAATCAAATATAAAGAAATTAAAAGTAAAATTTGTTTAACAAAATCAAAATAAAAAGAAATTAAAAAAAAAACACGTTTTCATGATCGGCGCCCAAGTCGGTCCTAAGCATTCTCGATCTCGAGAAACGTAACGTACGCAGCGATGATCACGGAAACGTCCTGTGTCTCTCGAAAGACACGTACCCACTTGTTCAAAAATTCCGCATAAGCCAAAACATCTGTCAAGTCTCGCATCTCTCCACGGTGTCCGAACAGCTGTAAGCTTGTCGCACATACGCTCTACTCGAGATGTGGTCCCATCCGTCTAGCCTCAACGGTCACGGATGCAAGTGATAAAAGATGCAAGAAAATATAGTAAAACCATGAAAACAAAAGACAAGGTAGCCAGAGCGAAGAAAATCAAGAGATGGGAAAAGACTGAAAAACTCTGGCATGGGTCCGAAAAACGCGTAAAGCAATAAATGCAAGCAACGGTAAATTTTCAAAAAGCAAAATATTTAAAATAAAAAACGGTAATCACGCTCCCCAAAAGTGTATAAAAGAAAGAGCGGTGATGTGTAAGTCATCAAAAGCATTTTAAAAGCAGACAAAACGCTGAGGCAAAAGAAAACACAACGATCGTAAAACAAAACCCCACACGTCCAAACAAAATGCCTGCTCCTTCATCCGTCTTCTTCGTCGAAGGTGCCAATCTCGGCAGAAGGAACCGTCTGGCATACAGCATGGTCAACGAACGTGCTGAAGAGCTACCGAACGAGCTCGGCAGAATGCCACGTCTAGTTTTCGTCGACGAGCTCTACTCCTCAAGATTCTTCGTCACTCCCATGGAAGAGGTGTTCTTCCTAGAGGATCGCGGCACTCTGAGGACATCCTACTACAGATCGGCAAACTCCGTGATGTTCTTCATCTCGGATAGGCTTCAAGAGTTCAACCTGGAGTCCACTTGCCAAACTGTAGAGCAAGGCGCTTACTATCAGCTCTCAGTGACGGCCCAGAGCATACCCAGAATGACTCGGCTACCTCCAACCTGGCCAAAGGTACGGCTACTGGTGTGGAACTGCAGAGGAGTGGCAAGGCGTGCCCAAGAGTTCTCACGCACCCTGAGGGACTTGAAGAACCAGTACAAACCGAACATGGTCCTTCTGACGGAGACACAGTGGCAACCACGAGACGATCACGGTCTGATCCCACTCCGGTTCCCTCAAGCTAACCGGTTCGAGATTCCTGGCCAGCGCGACAGAGGTGGCATGTGGTTCTCGTGGAGCGACAGGGTCACGGTCAACGTCAACAGTGACGCAAACAGCTTCCGTGTCAACGTCGTTGCAAACCGTTGAATGTATTTTCTTTTTTATAAAATATCAAAAATCGATGTAATATTTCTCTTTTTATAAAATATCATGTAATATTTTCCCTTTGTAATGAAATTATCAATATTATTAATAA